>CM076570.1:775093352-775379259 GCA_034641835.2 Pinus albicaulis
ATGTTAAACACAATGTTGAAGCACACACATGGTGTATGAGGGAGAATAACACACACACACAAGAGACTCAACACACAATGAAGGATAAGTGTGAGGCTTTCTTATTTTTCCATTATACATGATGTACATTTATAATACAATGGTGTGACTCTTGGTTTCATATTCCAAGGTTACTTGGACTCCATTGTGACTTTTCGCATTCCACACCTACCCATGTAGGATTAGGTGTTCCAACATCCCCCCTTAATCCGAAGGGGTATGTGTGAGTCCAAGAAAAGAGTTGTAATACAAATCTGCAAAGTATGCATGGCAGCACTTGGGCTGAATCAACTCTCTCAAATGTTGGAAAAAAGAGGTGGTTTTAGGATGACCACAAACACTGGAACGCAAAACTTGTTGCAGTTCCCGGAACTCTTCCAAAACTGGCAAGAAGCTGAAGGCTTTTGCTAGAGGAATTGTCCCTCATAAAAAAGGGAGACCTTCGACCTAAAAGAAGGGAGGTCTACTACCTGTGGTGGTTTTAGGTTGTCCACCAACCAAAGATGATGGTTTTAGGTTATCCACCAACCGAAAATGATGGTTTTAGGTTATCCACCAACCAAAAATGATGGTTTTAGGTTATCCACCAACCGAAGGCATGCTCATGGGCATCTGTATCTCTGGCTACATCTCTGAATCCGGAATGACGAATTGTGGCTCAGGCTCGCTTGAACTGCTGGCTACAACTCTGAACATGGAATGAGAGATTGTGCCTCAGGCTCGCTTGATCTGTCGTCGAAGCTTGTACATGACCACCATTTTCCCCCCTGTCAGGGACAAGGTGAGATGATGGTGAAAACTCAACTGCAAGTTTGTTCAATATCCATGAACAAGTTCTAACATGTGTCGTAAACATCTTCTTGGCTGCTGATGCCCATTGCCAAGAAGCGATCCATCCAAGATGAATCTTGGTTCTTGCAGGAGGCTTGTGTCTGAAGCATCTGTCTGAAGAATGGGTGTGCCGACCACAGTGCTTGCATGGATGAAGATCAAAACAGTGATCTTTCATATGGCCAACTCGATCACAATGTTGGCATTTCTCAATCTGTTGTGGAAGTGGAACAGGATCTGGAACAGCTGCAGGTGAACTGTCATATAGGAATCCGGCACTCTGAAATATGATGGGCTTGGTGTAGTCTGGAATATGAAAGGACACATCCTTGTCATATCCAAGACCAATTCGGTGCTTGTTGTGGACAAGCTCTTCCCAAGGTCTGATGATGGGCTTGAGAAGTGCAGGCTGAGCTGCTGCATCTGCATGTACATCTGCTCTTGTGCAATGAACTGAATGAGGATCAACTGCAACTTTATCTTCTTTCTTCTGATGAGAGTCCTTCACAATCTTCTGAACAGAAACAGGTTCAGAATGGTGACTCTTTTGCTGAAGTTCGTCTTGTTGAAGCTGAGATTCCAACTGTAAAAACTCAATCTTCTCATGTGCATCTTGCAAACAACTTTGAATGTTACAAAGAGCATGCTTGCTCATTTTTATCACATCATCAACATTTGAATGAATGAGGTTACTCAACAACTCTAATACCTCATTGATTTTAGCCATTTCAACAACTTAGGCTCAAAAAATGAAAGGGTGTCGGCTTCAACCGAAAATGCACCCGTTTACAATGTGATTCAACAACAAATACAAATGACTCCAAAGAATTTCCAACTATGGAAATCTCAAGTACAAAATCTGCTCCTCAAATGATGGAGGGCAATCAACAATTTTTCAACAACTCAAATACTGATTATGAATGAAGAAGCAATATTTACTCACAATACAATGTCAGTTCAATACAATATCTCTGCAAAATATGTGCAGCTGAAAACACTATGCAGCTGAATTTTTCTTCAAATAGTTGTTTTGCAATGATGGCAAACTTGTCTTCAAATGTCAATTCTTCAAAAAATCACCCTTCAAATCAATGCCACAAATCATTAAATGCAAGACTTCTCTTTTTTCTTCTACGTTTTCTGTCCATTTGCTTCACATTTTCTTCATTTCATTGCCTACCTTTCTTCTTTTTTAAATTAAAAAAATGGGAATAATTAAAAATAAAAGGGAATGGGATTAATTAAAAGGGATGGGGGTAATTAAAAAAATGAAGAGGGAAAATTATATGGGGGTGGGGAGGGAATATTAAAAAGAGGATTAATAAGATATGGGAAAAGAGAATTTTTAATAATAAAAAATTAAAAGGGAAAAGGGGAAAGTTGGGAAGAATTTAAAATGGTTGGGATTTCATTAATATGGGGGGGGGGGGGAGGGTAATTAGAATGGGGAGAGGGGAACTATAAAGATTAAAATTTAAAAACTCGAATTGTGGGAAGGGAGAGGTGTTTTATATGGAGGGCGGGCATGAAATTAAATATGAAATTTAAAAGCAGAGGTGGTATTAAAAGGAATGGGCGGATATAACAATAAAGAAAAAATAAAATTTTGTTTATTTTTAAAAGGCAAAAACAAAACGTGTATGGAGGGAGGGAGGACAAAAGGCCGTGGGGAATAGTTGAGCGTTGGAGAGGTAGCTCGAGGGCGAGCGAGCGGTGCGATGGGGTTGGGACGACAGGAGCGTAGGTGATAGCGTGGACAGTGGGTAGGGAGATAGGCAAGAAAGCCCGCGGGTTGCGGTGAAGAGGCCGGTTGATTGAGGTAGTGAGGAGGCGAGCGTTTGAGTGCAGGTGGATTGGTATGCGCAGAGATCTATGCGTTGGAGAGACCGCGTGAGAGGGAGGGCGGATTGGAGAGTTGCAAGGACCGAGGGCGGCATTTGGAAGGGTTGTTGTGTGCGGAGGGAGTGTATATTACAGTAAGGGGGCCGCAGGAGAAGTGGGTTGAAGTATGGTGTAAGGGAGCAGATAGGTAGGACTGTATGCGAGGGGTAGCCTGTGGGTATTGGAGCGTTGTTGCAGGTAAGGGATGTGGAGAGTATGCAGATTGAAGCCAGGGCGTGTGTAGGAGATATGTGGTTCAGGATTTTTTTATTTTTTTATTTTTTATTTTTATTTTTTATTTTTATTTTTATTTTTTTTAAATAGTAGAGAGCAGAGAATAGAGAGCAAAGTATTTTTTTCCAGCGGCATAGGAGCAAAACTAAGACTCCAGACTTTAAAGCAGCAGCAGGAAATTTCTTCAGAAATGCAGGATTTCAAGTAGTAATACACCGCAAAAAAATTTGCAGAGATTGCCAATAAAACTTCGAAATTTTTCCAGGAAAATGGACTTTAAAAATGCAGAATTCTCCAGAAAATTTTAGCAGTAAAACCCAGAAATTTTTCCAATAGCTCAGCAGCAGAAAAACTCAAAATTCTTTTCCATTAAAAAGCCAGAAAATTCTACTTTAGAAACCCTCTTTAAACAGTGTTTTCCAGCAACTCTTCAATGCATAAATTAATAGAAATTGCAGGAAAAATGAGAATGAAAACCTTCATATGGGCAGTGTTGTCTTTCTTCAAAGCCAATGCCTAAATGCTGGGATTTTGAATGCTGCTCCTCTTCAAAACATCGCCGCAAAAAAGTTCCTAAATGCTGCAAAAATGTCAAGAATTTTTGCAGATATGCATAGGCCATAAACACAAATGGCTCACTCAAATTGAAGGAGGGCCAGAAATCGCCTGCTCCGATACCATGTTAAACACCATGTTGAAGCACACACATGGTGTATGAGGAAGAAGAATGCACACACACAAGAGACTCAACACATTGAAGGATAAGCGTGAGGCTTTCTTATTTTCCATTATACAAAGATGTACATTTATAGTACAATGGTGTGACTCTTTGTTTCATATTCCAAGGTCACTTGGACTCCATTGTGACTTTTTGCATTCCACACCTACCCATGTATGATTAGGAAGTCCAACAAAAATAATGATTTTGGTCAATTAACTTTTCATGATCTTAATTTTACTAGCATGTTGTTAACTCGCATTAGAAAATCATCTTTGGGGTAAGATTAAATGTGTTTCCTGAATGGTAGTTTCATATGCCCACTTTCATTTATTCATTTTCTTCATTTTTGTTGTAGTCTTTGTTGATCTTGAACTTTGTTTCTGCTGTATTCATGAATCATTTGCACCTCTACCAAATCAGTTCATTTTCTTTTACTCTTTGAGGTTCTTGAGAGAAGCAGTAATGATCCTCATTGAATCAGCTAGATTGGGGAGTTTCTAAACCTTCAGTCTGTTTCTTTAAGCATTATTTTTATTAGAAAATAATTAAGATGCTTTTATGCAGGTTTTGTCTTGAAGAATAAAATTTGCAACAAACAAAGACTTCTCATTCAACATATTATCTATCATAACTGCTATTCACCTTCTACATTTTGAGAGCCTCATTTTTATATAACTCTGCAAGATAAAAATTTAAAATCTCAACATAGGAATGAACGTACATATGCTTATTTTCTTTTATAAATCTTTGTTGAGAAATTTTTATAAGCGATCTTGTTAGAGTTTAGCTTTTAAATTTTGTTTTTATTTCAATTTTTGATTTCTTCATTTTTATTTTGTTGATTTCTTTTCTTATTTTAGTTTGGGAATTATTTTCCTTTTGTTTTCAGTTTTGATTTGATTTTGGTGACTTTGTCATAATTTATGTGAAATGAAATTTTCTTATCTTATAGTTGTTGACATACATGGAAAATATTTTACTCTATTCATTTAAGTGAATTTCATTTATCATTAAAGGCTATCTTTATGGAAACATAAAGTCATCTTGCTTTAAATATTTTTTCATGGAGGAACACACATCCTCTCTAAGTGATTGAGTTTACTTTTCCAAGGAAAAAACTGATTTGAGTTTAATTCAATGAATCCTTCCCACCCCTCCACATAAAAATCCTTTGATTGATAGTTGCAAGGAAAGAATTTGGAGCAAACATTATAAAATTACTATGTCCATTAAACATAAAATCTCCATTTGCCATCTCACCTCTTTCACTCAAATACAACATAAATAAAAAGCTTGCAAATGCACTTATCAAAAGAGTGATAAAAGGAGTAAGCATGGGAAATACAAGTAAATCGTTGGGGCTATGGACACTCGCTGACAGTGGGACTAGGATTGTATGGTGTTAGGTCCCTATATTACTAGTATAGTCTCTTATTATTGTTAGTGTAACCCCCTTATTGTTATTATTGTACCCTTGTAACCCCCATTTTGTTATTATTGTGCCCTTTAATTAATATTGTTAGGTCGTCTAGGATTAAATTGTGGTCCACTAGGATTACATTATGGCCACATGGACTCTATATATAGAAAGGAGGTTTCTGGGAAATTGTATCATTCGAGTAATGTCATTTATAGAATGTATTGGAGGTTTCCTTGAATTTGTTTTTTGTTTCTAAGGCATTAATCTCTCTTTTATTCTATTTTTGGAGCCGGTTTCACAACATTTGGTATCAGAGCTTTAGATTCTAGGGTTTCACTGCTCCAAACAGGTCATTGTGGAATTTTCGCTATAATTTTTTTTCTACGAAAGTTCAGAAGATGAAATTTTTAGAGCACGAAGCTAAAATCCTGAGGAACACAGTTGCAACATTTCCAAGCTTGGTTCACAATATTTTTAGAGATATGATCTGTGAAGGTAGTGTTTTTTCGTGCTCCCGGGTTTTTTCGTGCTCCCGAATTTCATCTCAAAGATGTGATCGTAGGAAAATATTCATAACTCCTCTTCTCCGAGCATCGATTTTGAGGCTGGAGAAGTGGTTGAGGCACAGGTAGACTATAGTTTCTGAATATCAATTTAGAGCTGAAGGACGAAACAGTTGACGCATGGAAGCTCAGACAAGTTTGCTCTACTAAACTAGTCCATTATTAGGTCATCAGGAGATTGGACATAACCTTGTCTTGGAGAATCCAAATCAAAGTCAGGATTATTGGTATCTCGAAAAGAGAATTCAGAGGGCTATGTTGGTGCCGAATTTAAATATTGAAGTGTTGCAATCATAGAGATAACTCAATTTCAATATCGAGCTCCTCAAAAGCAAGTAAAAGGTGTGTATTTTTTTTCCGAATTGCATAAGTCTTGTTTGAAGAATCAAGTTGAATTGATTGCAAGGGCATATTTTAGAATAGATATCAGTATTGGATTATAAAATGGCCCCTAAAAAGAATTCAACACCCATTAAGCCTTTGGAAAGCTCTACTATGACTCATGAAGAAGAAGAATTGCAACATGATCTATCAAAATTACAAGAGCAAGTGCAACAAATTTCACTCTCGCAAAGAGCAACAAAAAATGAAATGGAAGTTTTGAAGAAAGGCATGGAAGCTAAGATGAATGGTTTGGAAGCTAAGATGGATGGCATGGAAGTGGGCATGGAAGCTAAGATGGATGAAATGAAAGACAACATGGAAAACATGAAGAATGATCTAAAAGCATACATGGAAGGCTTGATGACAAGCTTAAAACCAGAAATGATTCCTAATGGCGGAAATATAGGAGAAGAACCTCCTGATGAGAACAAAATAAAGGTTAATCATGATTTCATAAACTCGAATGTTGGCGGGAAGAACCACCATATTCCAAAAATGGATATGAGGAAGTTTGATGGAAAGGATCCTGTAACATGGATACTACAGATGGAGCAACATTTTGATCTCCATAACGTGCAAAACACACAAAAGGTACGCATTGCAACTTTACATTTAGAACAAAATACATTTGTATGGTATCAATGGCTTTGCTCCCGTAAAAAAATTGTCACTTGGTCAATTTTTACTGAGGAAATGATAGCACATTATGAGGATACAAAGAGCAACACCTTCTTTAGCCAATTGATAAATCTCAAACAAAAGGGTTTAATGGGGGAGCACATTGAGGACTTCCAAAAATTGAATATAAGGGTAACTGATATTCCAGAGGAACACAGGATTGATCTCTTCATAGGTACTTTAAAGGATAACATCCATCATGAAGTTCACATTTTGGAACCTGATTCATTGGAGAAGGCATTCAGGTTGGCAAGAAAAATTGAATGTAAAATTATGGCGACAAGGAAGCCTACCACTCACTTCTATAAAGAAGTGTTGCTACGCCTAGATTTCCACAACCTACAAGGTTGACACCACAACAATTGGAAGAAAAAAGAGCAAAAGGGCTTTGCTACAGTTGTGATAGCAAATACACTAAAGGTCATAAGTGTGCTCAGAAGAAATTATTTTACATAGATTGTGAAGAGGAAGAAGAAAATGAACAAGAAGAGGATATACACCAGGAACCAGCCCCAGAAGAGGAAGAAATGAATCCAACCATATCGTGTAATGCACTGGCAGGAATTACCACTCCTCAAACTCTCAAGATAAAAGGACAAATCAAGAAGAGAAAGGTAATAGTGTTGATTGATTCAGGTAGCACCCAAAATTTTATTCATTGTAAGGTAGCCAAGGAATTAAATTGTTTCCTATACCCAGCACCAGAATGTCAAGTGATGGTTGCAAATGGAGGAACTATAAATTGCTCTGGAAAATGCCATAATATCAAGCTAACCGTGGGGGAATATGTATTGAATAGTCCAATGCTTTCCATTCCTATGGGAGGTGCTGATGTTGTACTAGGAGTACAATGGTTACAATCTTTGGGGACGGTAGCTTTTAATTTTCAAGAACTTTTCTTGAAATTTTCTTCAGAAGGAAAGGAATTCGAATTACGGGGTATTGCAGGGAAGCCAGGAAGGATAATAAGCTCTAATGTCATGACAAAGCTTCTAAAGAAAGAACAGCGAGGCGTAATTGCACAATTATGCTCACTGAAGTTCCAACATCAAAATCATCTATTTCTGCAGATCTCCAACAAGTCTTGGACAATCATTCCAAGGTGTTTGAAACTCCCAAAGGACTCCCACCTATTCGTGATCATGATCATGCTATTCATTTGATTCCAGAAGTGTTCCTCCAAACATCAGGCCTTATATATATCCTTACGTCCAAAAGAGCGAAATTGAACGTATGATTGCAGAAATGTTAGAGGCGGGTATAATTCAACCTAGTCAAAGTTCTTTCTCTGCTCCTGTAGTATTGGTACACAAAAAGGATGGATCATGGCGAATGTGTCCGGATTATAGGGAGCTCAATAAGCTCACCATTGAAGATAAATTTCCCATTCCTGTGATTGATGAATTATTGGATGAATTACATGGAGCAATTTATTTTACCAAGTTGGATCTTCGTTCAGGATATCATCAAATTAGAATGAAGACTGAAGATATTCCAAAAACAAGATTTCGAACTCATGAGGGTCATTATGAATTTTTGGTCATGCCTTTTGGCCTTACCAATGCACCTTCTACATTTCAAGGGTTGATGAATTCCATTTTCAAACCCTTCCTTAGAAAATTTGTGCTAGCATTTTTTGATGATATACTAACTCATACAATGTGTCTTGATATGATCATGTTGAACATGTTGACAGTGGTGCTGAAATCTCATTGCAGATAGGAAACAATTGAGGACAAAAACAGTCCAAATGTTTTCTTTTGGAGTATAGAGGTGGAATGTTATCTGGTCATAGTAGATCTCACGATGGTGTTAAAAGTAGACCCTAACAAAATTAAAGCTTATTAAGGAATGTGAAAGTCCCCACAACCATAAAGCAATACGAGGATTTCTCAAGTTAACATGGGTATTATCGTAAAGTTTGTTCATAATTATGGGAGAATAAACGACACCTCTAACAACATTATTAAAGAAATATGCATTTTCATGGACTCCCTGAAGCAACTAAGGCAACATAGCTGTCCAGCACCCGGTTTTTGCTACGCCAGTACTTCACAAAAACATTTATTGTGGAATGTGATGCCTCAGAAATGGAATTAGGTGTTGTTTTAATGCAGAAGGAAGATCACATCATTGAAAAATCGTCCAATCAAAGGAAAGTATTTACGAAACCTATTTATGAGAAGGAAATGTTAGCACATACGCATGCACTAAAAGAAAATGGAAACTTACCAAATGGGAAGACACTCAAGGTAAAAATTGATCATGATAGTCTTAAACACTTTTGAACAAAGATTATCTTGTAAGAGAAGCGAGAATGGGTCACAAAGATGTTGGGTTATGACTGAAATAATCCACAAATGAAAGCTTAATGTTGTTATGAGATGCACTCTCGAAGAAAGAATGAAGAGGTGGAAGCTATTGCTTTGACTATTTCTATTATCCAACCGAGATTGGATAAATCAAGCAAGAGATGAATGGAAGAAGGACAAAGATGTACGCACTCATTCAGAAGCTGCAAGATCCTCGATCATCCCGATACATTTAGCTGGGAAAAATGATTCCTTATGGTACAAAGATCGCTTTTTATATCTCTTTGTAAAAATTCTCAACTAAAACAAAAGATTCTTTCTCGAATTGCACACTTCTCCCTTTGAGGAGGATATTTTGGATTTTTAAAAACTTACCACAGTGTAAGAAAGAATTTTTTTGGGATGGCCTTAAATTCGATATTCAAAATTTTGTATGAATGTTTGTTTTTCAACAGTATAAAGTTGAGAGAATTAAGACCAGAAAGATTTCTACAACCTTTATCCATTCCAAAGTCAACGTTGGGAGGGATATTTTCAATGGATTTTATCACGAGTTTACCCAGAGTCCGAAGGAAAGAGTGTCACCATGGTGGTAGTTGATAGACTTACCAAGTATGTCACACTTTTGTGCATTATCTCATCCATTTAAAGCAAGTATAGTTTCTACCACATTTATGGACATAATTCCAAAAGCTACATGGAAAGCCCAAGATGGTTGTAGACGACTGGGAAGATCCCATTTTTATCGGAAATTTTTGGACGGAGTTATTTTCTTGCTTGGGTACTCAATTAGCTCATAGCTCATCTTATCACCCTCAATCCGATGAGTCAAACGCGAGATAGTAAACAAATGTTTGGAAGGATATCATCGTTGCTTTGTATCCGATAAAAAAACACGATGGGTCATGGTTACCTCTCTAATCTGAATGGTAGTATAACACTTCCTTCCATACTACGACAAAAATGACCCCATTTATGGCACTTTATGAATATCATCCACCATCCATCACATCATCTTTAAGGGAAAATTCAGGTTCAAGCGAGTGGAATATCACATCGAGCATCAACAAGAAGTTCTCCAACTCTTAAAGGGTAATCTAAATTTGGCACAAAATCGAATGAAACAACAGAGCAGATCAACATCGCAGATGGGAGAAAAGTTTTGATGATGTAGGAATTGGATATTTTTTACGGCTACAACCATACAAACAAATGTCCCTCAAACAAGCTAAGAAGGATAATAAATTATCGCCAAAACTATGGTCCTTACAAGGTGTTGCAAAATATTGGTACTATGGCATACAAATTGGAGCTTCTCGCTTCTTCGCGAGTACATCCAATTTTTCCATGTTTCATGCTTAGAGAATGTTATAGGTGAAAATCTTCCAGTTCAAAACAATATTGCCGTGAAATTGATGAGGAAGGAAAAAATCATATTGAACCCGAAGCAGGTCATAGAAGACAGAACTCTACATGACTACAATCGATCAATTTCGCAGTATCTCATTAAAGTGGAAGAACTTACTCATCGAAGATTCATATGGGAGGATGAGAATTTTATACTGTAAAGCACCTACGAGCTACTCAAGCATTGAAGACAACACTTTTTTGAAGGAGAGAGGGGCATGTTAGGGTCCCTATATTACTAGTATAGTCCCCTTATTATTATTAGTGTAACCCCTTTATTGTTATTATTGTATCTTATAACTCCCCATTTTGTTATTATTGTGCCTCTTAAATTATTATTATTGTTAGGCTCATTAGATTATATCATGTGTCACTAGGATTACATATTATGGCCCCATGAACTCCTATATATAGAAAGGAGGTGTTTGTAAATTTGAATCATCCAAAAAATTTTCATTTATGTAATGTATTGGAGGTTGCCCCCTCGAAATGGCTTGTTTCTACAGGCGTTGATATCTCTTTTCTTCTATTTTTTGAGCTAGTTACACAACATATGGCATAAAAGACAACTTCGCTTTGCATTTCTTTAGGTTTTCCATTTGGCAGCGTAAGTTTCGATGCTCGAGGACAATCTTTGCAAATGGATATATGCTTTATAAAAAATTCTCATCTCTACCTTCTTCTATTTTTCTCATGAGGTGCAAATTTAAATTATAAATTTCTCCAAATTCTGGATTTATATCACTTTTACTCAAGTTTGTTTTGACTACTTATTCTTACAAACTCACACATTGCTTAATCTATTTATGTGGATTCATGGAAATGTTTTACATTAGACAATTTTGTGATTGTCCACATTTTTAACCTCTAGGTAAATTCTTTAAGTTCATTACCTTTAATCAAAGAGATAATTGGTTCTTCTCGTATGTCGTCATTGTTGTGGTAAAACACACACACCTCCATTTTTTACTTATGCACTTCTATAATGGGACTTTTCTACAAAAAATTTGGCTAAACACCTTTAGAATTTTCATTAAGTTAATTATCCTACATTTTTCGTCATTTTTTCTTCATTCCTTTTTCTCATTGTTTTGATTGCTTTATTGAATCCATTTTTCACAAGCTTTCCAACTGATTACTTGCTTTACTTCATTTTGATCAATCAGCTTTGTAAATGGTACCTCTTTTGAAGTTTGATCATTTTTTTCGCTTTGGCTAAAAATCTATAAATGTACCAATATTTCAATTTTCTTAGTTAAAATAGTCTTCATTGTAAAGATTAAATTCTTAGTTAATTTTTTACTATTTTGTTTTCTATTTTTTACTAATGGTCCTACAAAATGTAATCGCAACTAAATTTGACAATAGAGAAAAATACATTTCGGATTTTGGTAATTTACTCTAACTTATTATTTTTAAAACAAATTGATAAAACCAAAATTTTTCAAAATTGCAAAGTAGTTATAGTCCAAAATGTAGGATGGTTAATCCCCACGTCGCCCCACTCTCCCACACTCTCATTTCTCCGAAAAATCCCCGATTTACAAAAAACCGAAATAAGATATGATATGACATTGCGACATTGTTTGTATACATCACAAATCGCGATATTTCAGCAAATAACAAATATCTCTGTTTTTACCATATATTTAAAAAAATTAATGCGAAACTCCAATTTCGATTTGTTATACAATAGGTTTTTTAAGTTTTATGCAAAGTGTTTTTTCATTTCTCCTTATAACTCCTGACCTCACCCTCACTCACTTTCACCCTCCACCTCACTCTCTCCTACTATGCTTTCATTACTCTCACCTCTCACTCTACCTCACTCTCCTTATCCCTTATAACTCGCATACTCTCCACTCCTCCTCCTCTCCTTTCAATGTATCGTGCATATTTTTTTTGAATTATTTTAATGTATTAATATAATATTATATTTTTTAATTATAATATTTTTAATTATAATCCTTTAATATAATTCAAATTATAATATTAATATAATATTTTTAATATTTTAATTAATTAATAAATCATTTTTAAATTAAATTAATTTTATTTTCAATTAGTTTCTTATTAATTAAAATTAATAATGTAATTATAATTAATTAATTGATAATTACAACTCAATTTCATTGGATTATAATTGAATTAGATTAATAATATAATTCCAATTAATTAACATTAATTAATTAAAAATTATAATATAATTTAGGATTAGTAATTTAATTAAAAACAAATCTGATTTTTAGCCTCAAGCAACAAAAATTTTAGAATTTTGTCAATTTTAATATACAAACTTTTGGAATTTCATAAATGAAGTTTTATCGCCAAATGATAGTCTCAGGGATCGGCTCATTATATAGATAAAATCATGCGAGTACATATCGAGACATGCTTTCATTTCCGCATTTGATTATTTAGATGGATCCAAAATACAGCAGAAGATCATGCTCCGAATTTTTTAACAAAATAAATTTTCCAAGTTTTTATTTTTTGTAATTTAGACTTTCTGCTCATAATTTTCTTCTAAAATGCGAGATCCATTAGTCAATGATATTCTTGGCTAATTATATCAATCATAAATTAAACACGTTAAAACTTATATTTCATTTTTCAATTATTTATTTAATTAAGTTTAATGATTGGAATTATTTAACTTATAGATTTTGCATTTTGACTTTTATTTTTATATTTTTAACTTTTTGTTTTGATTTGTTTTTCAGTAGGAAAATTGGCTGAAGAGATGAGAAGAAGAAGCTCTAAACTCAATCGAGAATGCTCCAACAATTGAATAATATGATTTCAAATCAATGAAAATTGATTGAGAAAAAACTATTCTTCAACAAACTTTCCTATGGAGAATCTCCTTTGAGATATTAGTAAATAGTAGATTGCACATGTGTATTGTAGGGTTGTTCTTCGCTATTCTGGAATTCTCATAAGCTACTTTTTGTAATATGAATTTAGAGTTGTAGGGTGAGAGGAGAGGAATATCGATACTTGAGATTATTGAGGCTTTTTTCTACATTTCTAGTATATGTATAGTATTAATAGAGTCTTGTACTATTATAGCTGATTTGAAAGCGAAGTTCAACACGCATTGTAAAAAAGATCATAGAAATCGGAGTTGAAAGAAAATGGACTTGATAAACTGTGATGTTTATAGATACCATTATTTTAACTAGTGGTTTCATTTTATAACAGCATGAATGTCAATTTACTCGCATACTTGTGTGTGTCTTTGTATGAGTAATTTGTCTTAATTTATGTTATTATTTATCTCTACTCTTATGGATTGAATTCGATTTCTTAGCAACTATTTACTCGAAATTTGTTTTATAAAACGAATTAGTTAAATAGTGATATGTTGTGAACTTTTTTCTCGCGATGTTGTTGCTTAATTATTCATGCGTTATCATATTAAAATGATCAATATCATTTTGCGAACTACTCGAGTGTTGTTGATTTATTATTTATAGCTTTATAAGAGGTCTCTAGGTAAGATGCTTATATCTACTATGTCAATTAATTGAACTATTTTGTTAGCTTGATATTCATTTTTAAAAAACATATTTAAATCTTCAATTATTTAAAATATCTTGCTCTACAATCAGATATATCTATATCTGCATATATTGAGATAAAGGATTAAAAATATTTTTCTTTGCTTGCATCTTAGAATAATAACTACATATAGATTAAGTTCTACATCCTCTCAAAAAGTCCTCTTCCTAAAGAGTCAAAACTTTAAAGTTGTGGCATGGCTATGCCTCAAATTAGCTTAATCGATCACTTTAATGTGCCCGATCAAACAAGAGAAATGATCTCGGGATGTCTCTTTCCCATTGGTAGACAAAGACATATTTTTAAGCCACATGGAGATTGAGAAAGAGTAGAATCGGATCTAGTTAAACCTAGCTCTGAGCCACCATTCCAAACGAGGGAATGACTTTAAGGTCCGGGACTCGTGATCATCCCCTATGTTATAACGAATTTTGAGGTCCTCAACATTTTGGTGCGCGAATGAGGGCTCCGAAACTTGTTTTCCTTTGGAGTCTTATGTATTCTAATATTGTATTTTTATTATAATGGCTCCTTTAAAAACTCTCCAATTTGGAGTCATATTTAAGGTGATGAAACATCTTCCAATATCTCAATTTAAAATATTAAGACTCGTCTCTGTAAAGCTAATGAATACTAAGATTTGATCATACTCTATACATCATTCAAAAAATTTTCAAATTCTACTTTGATGATGATATTGATGAAGATACTTTATGTAGGATTTTTACTCTTACATTCTTTGACAAACCTAAAAGTTGGTGTCAATCACTTCCATTGCTTCTAATCCACACTTTGGAACAATTTATTACAATATCTTTCTAAATTTGATGGATATTTTTACGAACATGTATGTGACGTAGTTTGAAGATTTAGCTAAAGTTTGAAGGTGAGTCATTAATTTGATTTTACCATCGTATTTTCGCTTAAAATTGTTTAAAATTTTAAACCTGAAAATAAACCTTTCTGAAAAAAAGAATTACTAGATTGGTTTGAAATATATTTGCAACATTTTCTTCCATTTATAATCCATGTGAAATTATTTTCGAGCTTTGATCAATCTCTCCTAATTTCATCGTACGTACAATATTTAATATGGAGATAGCAACAACATGATGACACAGTTTTTATTTTGTATAATCAATTCTTTCCACCTTCGCACATTTACAAAATGATTGAAAAAGATCAAGTTGCACCTTCACATGTCAATGAATTTCAAACACATAGTATGGAAAATTTCACTAATCAATTGCAAGAACATAAGCGTAGCAATATTGAAAAAAGATACTGTTTGAAATCTAAAATCAACGCATGAGGAATCAGAAAATCAGTATCATAATCCATAAAGTATTAGAACGATTAAAGTTTCTAATAATATAAAATCGCGTATAAATTCTTCGAATTATTTTGTGATGATAAAATTCCAAATTCATATCAACAAATCAACATCTTTCTTCGAAGCATAAGCATAGTGCAAAATAAAATGACTTTCAACTCTAAAATCATGCAATAAAGAAAATACACCTGCATCGTCTAAATAGAGTATTATCTTCAAATGCATTGTTTCGGATTCAGATTTTTTCTCTTTATCCCTGAGTACACTTTTTCTAATAGGAAATTCTTTAACCTCTCTTCACGTTAAAGATATTTTTCAGAAAATAGAGAGTCCTGATGTAAATGAATTTCGCAATTAGTTTTTATCAATAAGATTGAAAAATTACATTAATGATCATTCTTCGTACATTAATGAACATGAGCTTAATATTTTTTTCTTGTTTCTGATACATTGAATAAGATCGAAGAGAATTAGTAATGAATGTCATGAGATCGCTTTATGTTAGTTACTTATGACATTGAGGATATCAAGATTTGTGTTCTTTACAATTAAATCCTCATGATCTAGTCTAATCACATGTGAAAATGAAGAATAATCTCAATTTATAAAATTGTTCCTGATAGTTCTCATTTTTCAAACAAATAATCATACTTATGATTCCAACATTCAAGAAATCATTCCAATCTATGATTGTGACAAGGATGATTAAACTCTATCATTCCCCTTTCGAGAGTCATATGCCTTCTTCTTTAATTCATATGGGTATCAATAATCATTCTAATTCGCATTATTCCTCGCCCAATTATTGTGAAGAAGAAATTACTTTAAGTCACTCTCAATTGTAAAGGTAACAATAATTGTAACACTAGTGTAAAATATGATTCAATTTTGTTTTTTTTCAACGCTTAATTTTTAACTTCGCATTTATTTTTTTGTTTTTAGTCCTATATTTTTAGATACTTTATACTGGCATATTGAGAAGCTCAATATTGAACACTTAATTGATACATTACCTCAAGGGAAAATGAAGATCAAATTATATATATGAATATCAAAAGTTATTAAAACTTCCAATTTCAATTGATGTTCGATTCATTATCAATTACCATTTACTCAAGAGCAATGCCAAAAAGAGAGTGAATATTCACTTTATGACTAGCAGTACTTAATTCAATTAATAATATTTTTGTTGAATTTATCAAACTTCCATCCATTTTTTTATTGATCAATTTTGAAAGACATTTTGGAAAGTTTTCTCTTCACGGATGATTGTTGGTAATTTATACTTAAACATAACACTAACAAAATCTACAATGAGTGCTATTGTTTATGCAAAGATCATTTCTACAACCCTGCTTGTCATCTTTTTCTTTTAAATCTCTCCCACTTGATAATGGAAATCCCATCACATTTCTATGATCCAATTGAAATTCGCTTTTGAAAATGAGATTTCCAAGAAAAGGTAATAGTGAAACTAAGATACTAGCAATAAAGATACACTTATGCTTTATTTAATTATAGTTTAACTCATATTTGTATCTTTTACTTAATGTTTGACATGTACAAACATGCAAGAAATTAAAGTGTTTACATGAAGTTTCACTTTGAAAATATGACTATACCTAGTCACGCTTCCTTCATTGATGTTAGTAAATAGGAATATATTAATATTTTTCTTTCGTTTACATTTATTCTCATTATTTCAAATTTTTCAATAAACAAGTAATGAATACAATTTCTTTGGGCATCCCATTTCAATTGTAGAAAAATCATCCTAGAGTATTTCGTGAAGCTCTTTGGAATTATAGAGATCATAATTATTTGTCAAGCCTCCACTTTTGTTGTTTTTCACAATTCATAACATTGATCTGCATACGAATAAATTCCACAGAATCTTTCTACTACTCGACAAATTTTTGATTCACAAGTAATTGTAAGAACTTGTTTTTATTACTTTTGTCTTCCGATTTAATTTTAGGAAATTATGTAATATATATATATATATATATATATATATATATATATATATATATATATATATATATATATATCATTACTTATCATTTTAGATTAAAAATAAGAAGGTGATGTTGAACTTACGTAAATCTTTGAGAAAATTTGAGAGAAATTGAAGATTCATGAGGTAAATTTCTTTACAAATCAAAAATTTTTTCCCGTATCTTTCATTTATTTTATTATATGTATTTTAGATATAAGAAAGCAACCAACTTTTTCTTAACATGCAACATGTTAAGAGAAGTATTTTCTTATTTCATCCAAAATTTGAAAGATATCTAAATTTTGCTTTAGTATTTATTGACCTCAAGTAAGACTTAATGAACTGCATGTAGGAAAGCATATCAGTATCTAGTTGAGTATTTACAAACACTTTTTCATAAGGAATATCTCAGGAAAATAAAAATTACTTTTCAATCAATTCTCGATAGCTTAATTAAATTTTTAAAAGGTTATTTGTTTTAAAGAAAAAGTTAAAACACTCACTTATTTTTTATACTTGAATAGTATAAGAAATCAGTTGATCCTCATATGGCTTTATTATATCTCGTGAAAACTGTAGCATATCGAGACTCAAATGAGCATACACTAAATATATTTAATCTCTCGATGATTCTATCCCTATCCTGAGTCACACATTCATCTATATCACAACGTTTTGATCTGAGTAAGCGCTTCAATCAGTTCATAGATAAAGAAACCTCTTTGATGCTTATATCTTCCGATATTCATTCTCACTTCAATCTTTCCTGATAAAATTATTTCACCAAAATTGTGTCATATTTAGATAAATCTCATTAGACATATAAAATTTAAATCCTCTTTTGTATACAGTATATCATGTCCATTTATAAAATCGTGAATTTGGTAGGGGCATATATTTAAAATTTTTTCGAGTGTCCCGGATCCGATATGAAATTAAAATTCATATAATAAAAATATCAAATCGCATTCTTTCTTATCGCATCACGACATCAACAAAATTATTTACCAGACGAAATTTTAGTATACAGTTAAGACCTGCACTAAAAGAATTATATTAGTTATGCAGGCGATAAAAGACAAAGTAAGGATATTTCTCAAGCATATGATGCTACATCTCGCGATATACCTATGAGATAAGTAATATGTTAAATGACAAAAGTTACAACTGATGTGCGAGTTGATTTGAATTGGAATTGCAAACGCTAAAGTTACAAAGTAAGTATATGAAATCTAGCAGAAGAGGTTATAAAGTAGATGTGAAGCAATGGCATAATTGATTACTCTTTGTATGGGTTGTAGAAAACCAACGTTCCACATGACATATTTTGATATTTGTGAGTACGCTATACAGTCATGGCTTACCACATTTTCATTATCAAGAATAATGATTTCCACATTTAATTTAATTTTACTAAGCTATTAATCTTTCGATATGACTGTTCTTTTGATATCACATTGATCCTCTTGAATTTCCTATCGACATTACCTATATCTTTGCAACTTTTTCCATCGTATTTGATATGATCGTATCTAAACTTAAATGAAGCTTTTTGTCTTCAAGATATTTTTGATGCGATAAACTTCGATATTTGATTTTCCATCATTATCTTTTAATTTTGTGGAAAGATCTCAACTACATAGCTCTAAAAAGTGGAAGTCGTAGATTAAGTTATGCATATAAAGAATAGCCATGATGTGCTAAAAAATTTAGCAAGGTAAATGCGTTAATGATTACACTATATTTTTAATTTTTTTTATTTCTAATTTATCTCCAAAATCATCATATAAAGATTCAAATCCTCTTTATATAATTTTTACATCCTTTCTAAGTAATTGAATTTACTTTTTCAAGGAAAAAATTGATTTGAGTTTAATTCGATCGATTTTCTCCTAATCTTCCGTACATAAAATCCTTTGATTGATAGTTGCGGTGGAAAAGAATTTGGAACAAACATTATAATAGTACTATGTCCATTAAACATAAAAATATCAATTTTCCACCTGACTTTTTCACCAAATACATCATAAATAAAAATCTGCAAACGCTAAAGTCAAAAGAGTGATAAAAATAGATATGAAGTATGAAAAATACAAGTAAATCCGTTTTCAAATTATGGACGCCTCATAGGCAACTGACCTAGGCTATCTTGTACTAAAAGACAGACGTTCCTGCTCTTTGGTGACTGCTCAGTGCTCGACGTCATGTAGCAATGTCAAAGTACAATCTTTAAATGCATATATACTTTATAAAAAAATCCTATCTCTACCTTCTTTCTATTTTTCACATGATGGTAAGATTAAAAAAACAAATTTTCAAATTTTGATTTATCACTTTTACTCAAGTTTGTTTCAAGTACTTATATTTACAAAGCTCATAGCACATTGCATATCTATTTGTGGGATCTAGTGGAAATGTTTTACCTACAGAAGATTTTCGTGATTGTTGATTAGTTTTTAACTTTTAGATAATTAAGTTTTATTATCTTTAATCGTAGTATAACTGGTTCTTTCTCCCATATGTCATCATAGTCGTTGTAGTAAAACAATAAACCAACTTCGCCTTCTCATTTCTTGAACTTATGAACTGCATAATGATGACCCTTTAGTACAAAATTGTTCGCTAAAACACCTTTTTAGAGTTTTTCATTAAGTTATTAACATCCCAATATCTATTTTTTCATCTTCTTCTTGAATTTTGTTTTGATTATTTTATTGAATCCGTTTTTTCATAACTTTTCCAACTATACTTGCTTCCACTATTTGATCAACCAGGTTTGTAAATGGCAAACTTTTTTTAAGTCTGATCATTTTCTTCATCAGCTAGTATAGAAATGTACCAATATTTCAATTTTCTTTAGTTAAAATAGTTTTCATTGTAAATATGAACTTTTAGTTAATTTTTACCATTTTGTTTCATTTTTTTACTAATGGTCCTACAAAATGACGTACCAAAGTAAATTGAACAGTTAGGAGTAGTAAATACATTTCAAGATTTTGGTAATTTACATCTAACCATTATTTTTTAAAACAAATTGCCAAAACCAAAATTTAAAAAATTGCAAAGTGCTATAGTCCAAAAATGTAGGATGTTAATCTCACATGGCCCCACTTTTTCCACACTACCTACTGCGAAAATCTCGATTTACAAATAAAAGTTTCGAAATAAAGAAAAAGTATGCGATGCGATATAAAATCCCAATTTACAAAAAAGCCAAAATAAAATATGTGATGCAATATTGTGATTGCAATACATCGCAAGTAGCATATTTCAAATAACAATCTTTTGTTTTACTATATTTAAAAAATTGTCAAACATGATGCGATTTAGTTATTTTTTTTCTATTTTTTTCCTCGAAAAAGCGTAATTTTATATTGATTGTTCAGAAATTACAACGAGAATCACATGCTTATAATTACCTTGAAGACAAACCCGGAGAGAGTTTGTATACGAAAGCATTTTTCAAAGAAGAAATAAACATTCCAGTTCTGTATCCAAATCAGTCTTTGATCATATTCAGAAGGAGAAACTGTTGTTCAAGATTTAAAAACAGTTGTTGCTAACTCCTTTTAAAACAGTCCAGCAAGTATATATGCAAAAACCTGCTGAAGTAGCACTACCAGAAAGAAGGAAAAAAGAATTCAAGTACTCCGAGCCAATCAAAGCCCACTGTCAGGGATCAAGTGGTTGCTCCAATGCTTGAAAAAGCCTCACTAAATAAATCTGTAGTGGCAATGTGTTTGTCGAAATAAGAAGGGACATATGATTGTGTATGTCATATTGAAGAAGCACCGCCCAGGTAAGAGCTTTGTAAGTCGAAATAGAAGGGGACCAGCCCACTGATGTGTTTCTGTAGGCAAGAAGACCAGTCATATAATGCAGCCATCATGATACCGTTTTCCACGCAGAGAAATAAACTCAGCAAGCCAAGAACCCGAACTACCACAGCATATAATCCATAGTAGTATGTTTCTGCCCACAGCAAAGTATAAACCCGAGGCTGCTCCCCAGATAGAGAGAGATGGCATATGTGTACCAGTCCACAGCCATAAAAATCTACCACAAGCACCATGTGTGTTCATTCGGATGGCAAATGTTTATCAAGCCAACAAAGGTACCCTGAAGCCTCTCAATCAAAGAAAAATGAAGGTATTCAGAAATATTCCCAAGCAAATAAACACAGCAAAGCACAACCCCAGCAAATAAGGTGTGCCCACAGCAAAGCATAACCACGAGGCTGTAGCCCCAGATAAAAAGTAGTTGGCAAATGTGTACAAGTCCACAGCAAAGACTCTACCACTAGACTGCATCCCCAGGCAGATGCAAGTTAATAGATGTCAAAGCATAAGAGGTTGTCCTGCCCACAGCAAAGACACATCCACGAGACTGCTGCCCCAGAGATAATAGCAGTGATCACACCCAGCTGCATCTAACCTGTTGAGAAAAGAAAGAGGAATTCACACCATGTGTGATCTGTTAGTTGGCAAATGTATATCATGCCAACAAAGGTACCCTGACACCTCTCAATCAAATAATGAAGGATGAAAGTATTCAGAAATATTCCCATCCTCATGTTCTCTGATAGTCCAGATTCCCTCATCCAGCTGAATCCCCCTCTTTGAAGCTCGATCAGCCCCTTCATTGTTTTCTCGGTATATGTGTTGACAGGAGAACGATTCAAAAGAGATGAGGATCTCCCTAATAGAGCGCATCAAATGTTGTAAGTGGAAAACTCTGCAGGTCTGGAAACCTTTTACCCAATTAATCGCATTCAATGAGTCTCCAAAGAAATTTATCTTTCTGCAACCTCTTTCCACAGCGAACAACAAGAGTATCTTGAGACTCAGCAGTTCTGCAAAATTGTTTGTTCCTTCCCCAAGCCCAGCTGAGATCTCAAACCAATGTGAATCAGAAAGAAATAGCAGAGCCCCTCCACCACAAATATTTCGCTGCATAGCCCCATCGAAAAAGCCCCAAGGAATCCTCCTATCGATGTCCATCTGTAGAATTTCCCTCTGGTTGGCTGCACGAATATGAATAGGAAAGGCAGAGTGCAGACCTACAGTCATGGCGCCAATGATCTCTGGTGTGCTGACCGACCCATCAAAAAGCAGTCGATTACGAGCCAACCAACAACCCCAGATTACAAGGAGAGGTAAAGCTTTTTGTTTCTGCTCAGCATAAGCCACCCACCATAGATCCCATGCATGAGCCACAGATTGGCCCTCCCATCTACAATGAATACCCACTAACCTGGAAACTTCTAGCCAAACACCTTTGATGAAGGGACAACTGAGGAAGAGGTGGTTTACTGATTCCTCATCAGCTTTGCACATAAAACACCATCCAGGGCCCTGAAAACATCTGTGTTGCAGCACCTCCCAGGTAGGGACTTTATTTTCGAGGACACACCACATAAAAAGGCGAGTCTTAGGAGGGCAGTTTAGTTTCCAGAGTTTCTTCCACCACCACCTCTCTTCACCCAAGTCAGCTCCAGCACTTAGTTTTGTGTATCCCGCCCGAGGAGAATATGTCCCCGAAGAATCAAAATCCCAAGCTATCATATCATCCCTATCCTGAAGGAATATATGGGCCTGTTTTAAAGCTCGGATATAAACGGCCAAAGCCCTCTCATCGATAGCATCCAGCCCCAAGGAAGAGGCCAAAATCCATGGCTGATTTCCCAACCTTCTCCGATCAGGATCAGCAAGATGGGAAAGAAAGGTAATCCCCCTCTGCCTTATAGCCTCAACCGTGTGCGGGGGCAAGATGTGTTGTTGATCACTTCCCATCCAAGGATCCTCCCCAACCCGGAGCTTCCTGCCACTACCCACATCCCAAGCCAGGCTTGATTCCAGAATGTGAAAGGATTTGACAAGGGCCTTCCAAATTATCGACCCACCTGCAAAAGATTTCCTTGGATTCCTAATCCAGTCAACAATAGAATAAGGAGCAATATATTTCTGAGTGATCACCCGAGTCCAAAGGCTGTCCACAGTGATGAGTCTCCACCCACCTTTAGCAGCGAGAGCCTGAGCAAAAAGGAAGATATTTTTCAGTCCCCATCCTCCCATCCCTTTTGGGACAGCAATTTTTTCCCATCGCACCCAAGGGGTCACCAAAGAATCCTGTTTCCCACTCCAAAGGAATCTAAAGCAGATCCTCCTCGCTGCCTCCAAGATACCCTTCGGAATCCAAGAGAGGGACAGCCAATATACAGGAACAGCCTCCAGAACAGACTTAACCAAAATCAGCCTCCCAGCTCTGGACAGCCATTTATGACACCAAACTCTCAAGCGCTTTTCCAGTTTTTCCAACAACCAGCTCCAATCCTGTTTCCTATAGTCATTGGGTTTTAAATGAAACCCCAAATAATTCAGCCCTGCATCCAAACCAGCAGAAATATAGGGAAAGATCCTCCCAAATTCATGCCTCTCCTCATCCCTCAGAAAATGAGTAGATAAGGTAGACTTTCCAGCATTCACTTCCATACCTGTAGCCTTGCTAAACAGATCCAAAATCTCTCCTATAGTGGTTGCATCACGCACTGAGCCAGAGAAGAAAATTAAAACATCATCTACAAAGAGTAGGTGAGTGATGAATAAATTAGGAGCAACCTGTATACCCTTTAAAGAGCCCTGCCTCTTGGCCTCCTGAAGTGCCCTGCTTAAACCCTCAGCAACCAATAAAAACAAAAGGGGGGAAAGGGGGCACCCCTGACGCAGACCCCTTTCAGCATGAAAAAAGGGAGAGGCAGCCCCGTTAAGCAAAACAGAGAAAGAGACAGTTGTAATGCAACTCATGATCCATCTTATGAAACCTATGTCAAAACCAAGATGAATCAGAAGCATACGTATATATAACCAGCTTACCCGATCAAATGCTTTGGAGAGGTCGATCTTCAGCACAGTCCCTTTCAGATTCTTGGTCTTCATGCTATGGAGGGCCTCTTGAGCCGTCCCGATTGCTTCATGTATTTGTCGACCATCCAAAAAGCCAAATTGTTCACCGGAGATATGTGAAGACAGTATGCATTTGAGCCTTCTCGCAACCACCTTGGCTACCACTTTGTAAATACAGTTGCACAAAGAGATTGGTCGAAAATCAGCCAGAGTAAGTGGGTTATCCACTTTCGGGATTAAAGCAATAAAAGTGGAATTGAAACAAGCGGGAATCCTCCCTGAAATTCTGGTATCCTCCACTACTTTCAGCAAATCTGCCCCTAACACATCATACAGTGCCAAGAAAAATTCTACGGACCATCCATCTGGCCCAGGACTTTTGTCTTTTTGGAAACTATGAAGAACCTCCTTTAGCTCCTTCTCAGAAACCTCAGCCATTAATGATCTGTTATCAGCCTCCTGTACAAATCTTGGAAAGATCTGTGCAACTCTAATCACTTCCGCAATAGATGCCTGAGCTGGAGCCTTATATAGAGCCTTGAAATGATCAATCCCCAGCTTTGCTTTAGCCTCAAAAGTAGTATGTTCCATTCCCTGTCCATCTCTTAAGCTCCAAATAGTATTCACCGCCTTCCGTCCACGAGCATAGGCATGAAAAAACTTTGTATTATCATCCCCACTTGCCAACCAGGTGGCCCTGCTTTCAACCTCCATGTTTCCTCCTTATCCATAAGTAGGGAGTGTCTTCTTTTTTCTAGTGAAACAAGAGTGTCTTTATCTGTTTGAGTTTGAAACCCTCCACCAAACCCTTCATAGATCTTACAAAGATCCTCTTCTACCTGCTTCAAGTCCAGGTCCTCCCTCTGTCTCTTTGCAGCCGACCAGATCTTAACAGCAGCCTTGATGCGTTTAAAGTTTTCTGCAAATTGAAAAGCCGCAGTAAGAAGACTATCCGCCCTAAAGGGGATCCACCTAGCATGAACAAGTGCTTTAAAAGATTCATCCCTAAGCCAGATTTTGTTGAATTTTAAAGGGCTGGGGGGCTGCCTAGGCCCAATCTTAAACTCAAGAAAAATGGGAAAATGATCAGATGCACCCCCACATCCAATCCACTGCCTAATCTGAAAAGGCTTGTCCACAAGCTGTTCAGCCACCAGGAAACGGTCAAGTCGCTTAGCAATTCTACCTTCAGAACACCTATTGTTCCTCCAAGTGGGTTTCATCTTTAAGGGTTCGATATCAAGCAAATGATTCTCCTCTAACTTTTGAGTGAAGTACTCAGTCAACGAATCTAATTGTGCATGAGGACCCCATACCTCACACTGTCCTGTTGTAAAATTCAGATCCCCTCCCAGAATCACTGAGTCCCCCTTGAGTAAAGTATTTCCCAATAGTGTGTCCCAGAAAGGAACCCTATCTTGATAAGGGCCATAAATATTAAATATGTTAAAAGCTTCACCAAGCTCCAACGACAGAAAATTTAATCCAAGGACCGACTCCATACCCCAGAAGTTCAGTGGTTTGATTGTTCTTTCATTCCAGCCAACAGCCAAACCCCCCGACCTCCCTCTAGCATCCAATGTCTCAAAGATCCATCCTGGCAGCCAACCCTCCAATCTGGCTTTGACCACATTCCCATCACCTAAGGTTTCTTGTAGCAAAATGATATCCGGACAGTCCAGAGTTATAATCCTCCGGAAAGCAGGTTTCTTAAGGGGGCCTGCCAATCCCCTACAATTATAAGACAGAATCTTCATCACACACCAGGCCTCAGGGAATGACTTGCTCTAAGTGCCCTGTCTATTGACATCTGCCGCCCATCAAATACATCCAACACCGCTCTATCCTGAGCTTTCGCTAACAAGGAGATCCTTCCCCTGCCCCGAATTGCTGGGGTTTTCCCCCTCCCAAACCCACCAGCTCCTTTTTTTGCACTGGATCTCAAGTTATAGCTAGAGACCGGGGGGGCAACAAGTTCCGATGGAGTCAACAGCCCATCACCCGGGTCAAATACAATAACCTTCTCTTGAAGCGCTAACTGTGAGGAAAGAGTGGATACTGAACAAGACAGCTTGTCACATTCAATCTTCTGGACCGAAACTGTAGACGAAATCATATTAAGAGAAAGATTTATAATGGGTGAGAATGGGAAGGATCCCATAAGAGATGTTTTACACAGAGTTAAAACAGTCTTCATCAAACCATCATTTCTAAACTGGAAGGCCGCACCATGATACCGACTGTGGGTCAACACAGTTGTAAGCGCTCCACAGACAGGAATCTGTGGGAGCAACTCTTGCCCAGCAGGAGGACCAGACTCCTCGACCAACACCTGTAAGCCCAGATTATCCTGAGGGCTGGAAACATTGACAGCATGGTTCGATACACAGGTAGTAGTAGAAGAGGGCCCAGCCTGCGTATTGGGGGGTCTAGAACCAACCCTCATCGAACTAGTCTCCGCCGCAGATGGTCTAGACCTCCTGCTGTTCACCGTTTGCGAAAAGGAAGCACATTCGGAAGCTGGATGGCCATATACATGACAGCGGCGACATCTGAATGGAACGTTTTCGTAATCTAAAAGCTGCTTAATAACATAGAGTCCCCAACGGAGGTTCATGGATTCAGCAAGACCTTCTCGAATGTTAATCATTACAAGTATTCGAGCCACCCTCCTGTGATTTGTCGTGAGAAAGGAGAGATCTGCCTGTAAGAAAACCCCAAGTGTATTTCCAATACCCCGGAGGTGCTCCTCAGTCCAGTAATGGAGAGGCAGGCCAGGAATACGCACCCACAGGGGGACCGAGTCCACCCTCTCCCTACTAGCATCGAATAGGGGGTGCCAAGGCTTTAAGAGCAATGGAGAATGGTCCAAAGCCCAGCACCGATGCATCACCCACTGTGTATGTTCTGGCTGCAGAAAGTTGAATGCATACCATCCCTTTGAGAGGGACACCACCTCAGGAACATATCCAAGAGCCTCTTTCCATTGTGCATCGGCCCAAGCAATGACGGTTTTCAGAACAAAAACTCTCCCCACAGCCCTGCCTACCAGAGTCCTGTTAGCCATTTGAGATACTTGCTCCCAGCCTATGTCTTCACCCAAAACATAGTTATACTGTGTTTTTTTGACCTTGATCCAGTTTCGTTTTCTGCTACCCTTTTTCGTCGCTCCAACCTCCCTTGCATCGGTTGAGCCAGACTCTTTCTTGTTACCAGCAGCATGGAAACCACACTGTTCTTCCCAACTAATATGTTCTGAGGCTGCGAACGAGTTCTCCCTATCTCTGTTCTCATCCCCCCATCTGTTCGTGAGCACCGAAGGGTCTTTAACATTTTCCCCGCGCTCTAAACTGTGCCCTCGTTGATCAATACCCACGTTCGAAGATTTTGTCAGTCTCAGCACCTGCAGGTCAAGTCCATTTACCGTCAAAACGCCTCCCTCCCTCCCTTCAGATTCACCACTGTTGCCAACGGACGACAGCGTTCCTCCAGAGGATGAACAAAACTCCGCCGCTCCTTTTGAGAGAATACCGGGCTGCACACTATTACTTGACAGATCCTCGAAAGTCTCGGCGCTCAGAACCTGCGCAGATTTCCTCCCATCGCCATTCAAACCTGTGAAATTCCTGCCCAGGCTTCCATGGGAGCCCAAAACCTCGGGTTATACGATGGACTTTTTAAGTTTTATGCAAAGTTTTTTTCATTCTCCTTATAACTCTCGTGACATCACCCTCCACCTCACCTCTCCTACCTCATGCTTACCTTACCTCACCCTCCACCGCACTCTCCTTATCCCTTATAACTCAATACTCTCCACTCCTCCTCCTCTCTCTCTCACGTAATGTACATATTTTTTAAAATTATTTTAATTTATATTATATAATATTATAATTAATATTATATTTTAATTATAATATTTTTATTCTAATTTTAATATAATTCAAATTATAATATTAATACAATATTTTAATATTTTAATTAATCAATAAATTGTTTTTAAATTAATTTAATTTTATTTTCAATTAGTTTCTATTCATTAAAATTAATAATGTAATTATAATTAATTAATTGATAATTATAACTTAAATTAGAATTAGATTGTAACTGAATTAGATTAACAATATAATTACAATTAATTAGCATTAATTAATTAAAAACTATAATCTAATCTAGGATTAGAATTTAATTTAAAAATTCTGATTTTTTGCTCAAGCAACAAAAATTCCAGAATTCTATCAATTTTAATATACAAACTTTGGAAGCTCATAAATGAATTTTTACTTGGCTAAATGAGACCCAGGATGGCTCATTAGATAGATAAAATCATGAATAACATTTCTGAAGTTGTCTCATTTCTAGATTTGATCATTTATTGGGTCTAAAATTCATCAGAAGATCATGCTCCAAATTTTTAACAAAATAAATTTTTGAGTTTTATTTTCTGCATTTTAATTTGCCCATAACTTCTTCTAAATGCAGATCTATTCGTCAATGATATCCTTGGGCAATTATATCAACGCACAAATAAAAAGGAAACTTATATTTCATTTTTCAATTATTTATTTAATTAAGTTTTGATTGGAATTATTTTAATTTCTAGATTTTGCATTTTGGTTTTATTTTTACATTTTAATTTTGTTTTGATTTGTTTTTGCAGGAAAACAATTGAAGAGATGAGAAGAAGAAGCTCTCAATCAATGAGAAGGCTCCAACAATTGAATAATATGATTTCAATCAATGAAAATTGATTGAGAAAAACCACTCTTCAACAAACTTTCCTATGAAGAATTCCTTTGCAGATATTATAAATAGTAGATTGCAAAATGTAATAGAGGGCTCTCTCCTCTGCAATTCTGGTATTCTCAAAGCACTTTTGTAATATGAATTTAGAGTTGTAGGGTGAGAGGAGAGGAATATCAGATCTGGAGATTATTGAGGTTTTTCTTTTACATTCTAAGTTATGTATAATGAATAGAGTCTTGCACTACTGTAGCTTCAGTATAATAAATAGAGTCTTGCACTACTTGTGTACTTCTGTCGGTATGAGTAATTTGTCCTAATTTATGTTATTATTGATCTCTACTCTTATGGATTGAATTCTGATTTCTGAGTAACTATTTACTCAGAAATCTGTTTTATAAAATTGATTTATTGAATAGTGATATGTTGCGAACTATTTCCACATGTTGTTATTTAATTATTCAAGTTACTGATTAAATGGTTAATATCATTTTGAGAACTACTTCCTGAGTGTTATTGATTGATTATTTCAGTTAAGAGGTCTCTAGATAGGATGTGTTTGGTATTCACAATGTCAATTAATTGAACTATTTCGTAAGCTTGATATTCATTTAAAAAAACATATTTAAATCTCAGTTATTTAAAATATCTTGCTCTCAGTCAGGATACATCTATATCTGTCTAATTGAGATAGGATTAAAATAGTTTCTTTTGCTTGCATCTTAGAATAATATTACATATAGATTAAATTCTATATTCTTAAAAAGTCATTTTCCCAAAGAGGCAAAACTCTAGTTGTGGTCTAGCTAAGCCCAAATTAGCTTAAGAATCACTTTCTTGCCCAATCAGTAAGAGAAATGATCTGATGTCTCTTTCCCATTGGTAGACAATAGACATATTTTAAACCAATGGAGATTGAGAGAAGGAAACTGGACCTAGTTAAACTAATCGAAGCCACCATTCCAAACGAAAAAATAAAATAAAATAAAATAAAATAAAATTGCTTTAAAGTCCAGACTGAGTGGTCATCCTCCATGTTGTTACAACAAATTTCAAAACCTCAACATATAAACATCCAATTTATAATGAGTTTGTAGAGTTTAAATTAACCCTAGTTATGTGTTGCGTTTTATAGATCAATTGTGTTACATAATAAACTTGTTTGGTCAATTTAATTCACTCTCTTTAATTTAATGTATTAATATATTTCAATTATTTATAATATGAAATTTGAAATTTATTTTATATTTAATAAAAAAAATATTTAGTATAATATTAAAATAAATTATAGATTTATTTTTAAAAATATTTAGAATTAAGATCCATGCAACAATTTTGAAATAAGATTTATTATTATATTAAAGTAATATGAATTTATTTTATTTTAAAACTTGTTGGTATTAAAATAAATTATAAATTTATTTTCTAAAATATTTATAATGAAGATTGGCATTTTTAAAAAATATTTTTAATAAAAAAAATAAAAATGTTTTTTTATATTAATGTAAATAATTTTAATATAAAAGTTTGTACAATTTTTTTTAAAATTTTATGCTAATTAAAATTATAATTGAGGTATTTCATATTAACGATATTAGTGAGCTTGAATTTATAAATTATAATTGAGGAATTTCATTTTAACGATATTAGTGAGCATGAATTTATAATTAGTTAGCTTGAATTTATAATATAAATTTGTAAAAATAGTTTTTTTTAGTGTTATAAGTATATTTTAAATCTTTTATATTTTTTATTGCCATGTAAATGTATAACAAAACTTTATAGAAGTAAAGTTTTTTTTTTGATATTTAATTTAATAAAAATTGGCATAACTTCATATAAGGGGACTGGCAACGGTAGGTTGGCAGAGTTTGAGAGGTTTTTGTGCAGATTCTTAGATAACTAAAAACCTTAGGTTAAGGTCGTATTCCTGGAAGTATGGGTAACTTCTCCATGGAAATGATGTAACATTTACTCGTATAAGAGAATTTAATTAGGCCGATGGGCCTTCTCTTTTGAATCAGTTCACATCCAAATTTTGTCAACACTTTCTACTGTAATTTAACACTTGTTTCTACTCTAATTTAACACCTCTCTCTTAGTAGCAGTTAAATGTAATTCGACACGTTTCTACAGTAATTTGACACGTGTCTCTTGGTATCAGTGCAATGAGACAAATGTACGGTTGGCAGGGTTCTACGTCTATTCCACTTCATCAATGTGTTTAACTATATTGCGGCATGGTCTTCAGTTCAGGGTGGAATGGTTGAAATTTTAGTTATGAGCCGAGAGCTCCCATAGGCCAAGAGGAGAGGAACCATCCTCAATTGCAGTAGTGCCACTGAACAAAATAAGTCTCGGTCCAACGTAATCCTGCGAGTTGGGAGTTCCAGCGCCTGCAACGGCCTTCAATGTATATCTGCATCTTCCTTCGAGTCCCAGCTTGAGTCCACCGTTCTATAAGGAGACATGGTCTTCAGTTAGGGGTGGAATGGTTGAAATTTTAGTTATGAGCCGAGAGCTCCAGCTGGCCAAGAGCAGAGGAACTGTCCTCAATTACAATAACACCACTGTATAGAATAAGTCTCGGTCCAACGTAATAGGTCGAGTCGGGAGTTCCAATGCATGCAACGACCTTCAACATATGCCCTCATATTCCTCCGAGTCCTAACTTGTGTCCATCGGTCTGTAAGGAGGCGGAAGAACCGACGCAGGCACATGAAACAATAAACACAATCCGGCAAGTTGAGGGTTCCAGTGCCTGCAATGGCCTTCAACGTATGCACACATCTTCCTCCGAGTCCCAGTTTGCGTCCACCGCTCTGTAAGGAGACGGAGGAACTGACGCAAGAAAAAGGAAGGGTTTTGGTCCCATAGCTGCTCCTTTAGGGGTATTGAAATTGCGATGTATTTTTTTAATCGATAAGTTTGTATTTTTTTTAACAATGCAAAGCGTTAAAATTGGGGTAAATTTTTTTGTTGGCAGGATGGTTTGGAATTGATAAATAGAAGGATGACAATGCTGTAACTAATATCAAAATTTTGTTGTTTTGCAGGCAAATGTCAGCTCCTGTTGAAAGAATTGACTGAAGACTGATCAAAGAGTAGAAGGGTAGCTCCTGGTTTTTGAATTATGATTGTGAAGAATTTGCTCGCGCTTTTTAACAATTTCATACTCACAAAGCGATTATTATTTTGTTTAAGTCATGAACTGGTGGTTTATTGAGAGAGTTCCCTGAGCTCTTGCCATGTAAAGGAACTGTTGTTTCTTGGAGGCCGAGAATATAGTTAACCGAGGTTAAAATGCCATCTGTGCATAATTTATTGAGGTTGAAATTTGCTTTAGAAATTTTCGAAGAACTTTGAAACACCGATTACATCAGAAGTATGTAAGGGGTTTACTCAAAGGAGGAAATCAGTCACCAAATATCTCATTTTCCTATTCATTTGGCAGATATACTTTAACATTAATTGCAGGCTTACACAATTTGGGTTGTTTCAATCAATCAAATAAATGGTTTGATCAGAAAATTGATAACAAAAATACCATTTCTATGTTAGGAACTCTAATTTATCATCAATTGCAGCCTTGCGCAATTTGGGTAGTTTCAATCAATCAAATAGATGGTTTGATCATACAATTGATCACAAAAATACCCTTTCTATGTCAGGAACTCTTTCTCATACGTTTTCAATCCCTTTAGTCCATGGTCCTTCATGGAAGGTTTTCTTTCCTAGAGGTCATTCAAAGGTTTTTTTGTCTCGGTTCCGTATTGAAACCCAAGGTGTATGTGTTCAATTTTTTCATCTTCCTTGTCTTTTAAGAAATAATTCGATGGTAATTACATGTACACAAGCAACATCGACATCAGTTCACATCCAAATTTCGTCAACCCTTTCTACTGTAATTTGACACCTATTTCTACTGTAATTTAACACCTGCCTCTTGGTACCAGTGCAATGTAATTTGACACCTATTTCTACTGTAATTTAACACATGTCTTTTGGTAGCAGTGTAATGAAACAAATGTACGGTTGGCAAGGTTCTACGTCTATTCCACTTCATCAATGTGTTTAACTATATTGCGTCACGATCTTCTGTTAGGGGCGGAATGGTTGAAATTTTAGTTATGATTCGGGAGCTCCCATCGACCAAGAGCAGAGGAACCGTCCTCAATTGCAATAGCGCCACTGAACATAATAAGTCTTGGTCCAACGTAATACGATGAGTTGGGAGTTATAGTGCATGCAACGACCTTCAACATATGCTGACATCTTCCTCTGAGTCACAACTTGTGTCCATCGGTCTATAAGGAGGCAGAAGAACCGACGCAGGCACAGGAAACAGGAAACGCAATCTGGCGAGTCGAGAGTTCCAGTGCCTGCAACAACCTTCAACGTATTACTGCATCTTCCTCGAGTCCCAGCTTGCATCCACCGCTCTGTAAGGAGACAGAAGAACTGACGCAAGCACAACAAAGGGTTTTTGTCCCATAGCTGCTCCTTTAAGGGTATTGAAATTGTGGTGTATTTTTTTAATCGAAATGTTTGTATTTTCTTTTTTTAATTATGCAAAGCGTTAAAATTGGGGTAAATTTTTTTGTTGGTAGGATGGTTTGGAATTGATAAATAGAGGGATGAAAATCTTGTAGTTAATATCAAAATCTTGTTGGTGAGCAAGAAAATGTATGTTCCTATTGGAAGAATTGATTGAAGATTGATTAAAGAGTAGAAGGGTAGCTCCTGGTTTTTGAATTATGATTGTGAAGGATTTGCTCACGCTTTTTAACAATTACATACTCACAAATTGATTATTCTTGTGTTTAAGTCATGAAGTGGTGGTTTAATGAGAGAGTTCCATGAGCTCTTGCCCTGTAAAGGAACTGTTGTTTCTTGGAGGCCGAGAAGATAGTTAGATGAGGTTAAAATGTCATTTGCGCATAACTTACTGAGGTTTAAAGCTGCTTTCGAAATTTCTGAAGAACATTGAAACACCGAGAACATCATAAGTCTGCAAGGGGTTTACTCAAAGGAGGCAATCCGTCACCAAATATCTCATTTTCCTACTCTTTTGGCACAGATAATTTATCATCAATTGCAGGCTTGCGCTATTTGGGTTGTTTCAATCAATCAAATAGATGGTTTGATCAAACAATTGATCACAAAAATACCATTTATATGTCAGGAACTCTAATTTATCATCAATTGCAAGCTTGCACAATTTGGGTTGTTTCAAAAAATCAAATAGATGGTTTGATCACACAATTGATTACAAAAATACCCTTTCTATGTCAGGAACTCTTTCCTGAACATTTTCAATCCCCTCAGTCCATGGTCCTTCATGGAAGGTTTGCTTTCCTAGAGATCGTTCAAAGGTTTTTTGTCTCGGTTCCGTATTGAAACGCTTATTGTCTGTGTTCAATTTTTTCATCTTCCTTGTCTTTTAAGAAATAATTCAATGGTGATTACACGTACAAAAGTGACATCAACATTCTGAATCTATCGGTATTGAACTTTTCAACATTTGTTTTTTAAAGTTACCTAAACACCATTAAGGTTTCACCCATTTCTATTTTAGAACCTGCAAGAGATCGTTGCGGTGAAAAAAATAGATGTCTATAATATAGTTGTGCCTTCTAAGTTATTTTGTAATTGATTTTTCTTGGAATTCAAATGTTGATATATTAAGGTGAAGTTATGTGCATTTTTCTCAAATCTGGTAGCTTGAAAAGTCTGCAGAAATTTTTTTGGGGTCAATTCAAAGAACACGGGTACTATGGTTAAGGTGAAATTATAACTGGCAAGAGGGTTTGGAATTGATAAATAAAAGGATGACAATGTTGTAATTAATATAAAAATCCTGGTGGTGTGCAAGAAAATGTCAATCTCGTTGGAAGAATTGATTGAATATTGATCAATAAATAATATAAGAAAACTCATTTTACTTGTTAAAATGGAAAAGTGAAAATTTACAATAATAGAAGAAAAGTAAATCATACATTTACTTCAATGGATGCCTTTAGCTTAGTGCCTTGGAGATGCATAACAGTTTCGTGACTTGCTAAAACAACCCATTATAACCATACAGGAACATTATGATGTACAATATTCCTTGATCCAACAGAGATAGATGATCATGTTTGTTGATCCGCAAAATACATTTTGGTATAGTGTTTTTTAGAATATCAGTCTCTAGACAAATAGAGAAATCCCTTAGAGGGCCCAAATGGTCCTACTGTATCAAGAAAATATCCTCGCTTAGCAACAGGTCCTTGTAGCTTGATGAAATATTGAAGTTGCCTTTAGGCTTCATCTAAGACCATGAAGCTCAATTTATTGAAACTGGATGAAGATCCTAATGCATTCCATCAAAAAAGCAGTTTGATTTTCAAAGAGAAAGACTCATAATGATTAATTAAAAATATCCCTACACTGATCCTACCTTTATCCTCTACTATAGTGGACCCTATAATCATTTTTTCAGATTGCAGCCTCTGGTTTTGTTCCTCACACTGATCATTTGGATACAAATTAGAAATATTATTATCACCTCTCCACCAACTCTATCTCCGCAATAAAAAAATAATCCCCACATATATAGGGGTAAAAATATTCAACTACCCATCCTTCTCCATCATCTTCAGCGATCATCTCCTCCAATTATAATTCATTTGCAATAACCTCTGCATTATGTTTCAAGGCCTGAAACTCAAAATCATATACCTCTCTATATTTAGAATCCTTAAGAACTTGCCATGCTTTTTGGAATCTTAAAAATCTCTCTAAATGTGCCTCATCCTCGTCCCCAATTTCCCTATTTGACTATAAATATGAATAATATAGATCCCCACAGGATAAAAAATCATAATTATTGAGACCCACTTCATTAAAACTGGAATTCCCCTCGTTCGATTCAACAACTAGATTAGGAAGGCCATGGATTAGCTTGGTGTTGGGAGATGGAATGTGAATTTTTTTAGGGATCTGGGTGAGGAGAAATGAGTGCATACATGTATTGTACTCTGATTTCGGCATAAGTGGCATTTTCTCTCACACAAAAAGCTTAGGTGCATCTCCAACATTCAAATTTATCTTGTCATTCAACATTCATTCCATAAATAAATAAAAGTGAGTTATTCAACATTTAAGTTGTCATTATATTTCATAGAAATAAGAAGACATCTAATGCATGTTGTTATCTAATCCAAAATCATGCTCTTGTTTTTATTCCGTAATATTTTTATTGCCTTGGAAAATCCTAAAGTGTTATTAGCAACACAATATCTCCATATTTGAAAATTAGACATTTTATTTTAAACACATTTTGTCTCTTTAAAGAAAACCCACATGCGGATTTTCAGTCACTATTTTTTGTTTGAGTAAGCTCCTCTTGCTCAGGGCCTTATAGCCTTCGACATTCCATGACAGTATTTTCGTATTGATGTGTAGATTGGCTTGGGAGGTACCCTGTAAGTTTCTCACATAAACCTGCATTCACCATATTTTGAGCTTCTCCTTTATTTTTTGGATGTTTCATATTTGTTCTTTACATCCTACATATTTTGAGCTTTCACTATTGATATCTTCTAAGCCTCTAAAATACCAAAGAGGATCGATCTCTACCGATCTTGAAACTTGAATTTACGGAAATATATATATCTATATATATATATATATATATATATATATATATATATATATATATATATATATATATATATATATATATATATATATATATATATATATATATATGAATCATTAAAAACATTTTCTAATGAATGTTGGGCATGTTTAGTGGCTAATAGTATATTGTTTATTCTCCTATTCAGAATCGTTTCTTTACTGAAAACCCCCATTTCACTCTCATATTGTAATCTGATTTGGTATTCTGTGGTAGAGTCTAAATTTCTCAATGTCTATAGGGCCTTCAATGTTCCAGATTTTGCTTTATCCTTCTTTCCTGCAAAAACAAAAAAAACAAAAAAAAAGACGATTCATTAAAAACATTTTCTAATGAATTTTGGGCATGTTTAGTGGCCAATAGTATATTGTTTATTCTCCTGTTTAGAACCTTTTCTTTACTGAAAACCTCCATTTCACTCTCATATTGTAATTCGATTAGGTATTCTGTGGTAGAGTCTAAATTTCTCAATGTCTATAGGGCCTTCAATGTTCCATACTTTGCTTTATCCTTCTTTCCTGTTCCTACTGATCACATTCCCTGATACAACCTTCTTGTTATTTTCCCTGGATTTTTCTCCACTGAAAATATTTGTTTGAGAAGGTGCTATGTTGCTCCTCTTCTCTTATTGCAGGGTAAAAGCTCAATAAATTGGAAATAAAGGAATGATTTTCATAAACTCATTGTTTTCCCAATAAGTTCTTGGTGAAATATCACCCTTGAAATTTGTATCAGCATTGTAGAAGCATGCATTTGGACATCATACAGATACCGCCAATGATTGAGTACTGAACGTGGACCTCTTAATGACAGACTTTCTTATTTCCTTCAATACATGTGTAGATCAGTATGACCCTTAACCTGCCATGTAAAAGCTATCGACCTCCTGAGACTGTTCATTTTTCCAAAGCCCAATATTGTTTAGAAATGCAAACATGGATTGTGATCGATAATGCATAAAGTATACCTGCTTGATGTTAATTATCCTTATGCATTGTGGAGTCATTTTTCAATTCAGTATCCTCAAGACCTTTCTCCTCATCCTCACATATGACGTCATATAGATTTCTAAAGCTTACTCTCGAATGGGTAGGACATATCATGCTTTTCTCCCAAATGCCATCTTGTACTTCCAACAAAAAACACTAAAAAAAACGGCAATGTATTTAGAGTTTCATCAACAGGATTATTTTGGATCAAAATTCATGTGGTATCTCACTCATAAAACAAAGATTGGGAGGGGAACAAGGTAACTATCCGATAATTAAAAATGTGGCTAGATTTTTGTATTTTTTTGAACTTTCAGGTATTAAGAGCAGCACTTAATAGAAACACCAATGTTATAAATGCACAACCATCAAGTTTATGAAGCATTGCCCTTTTTTGAATGGCATGGCCACTCTTAAAATTTGTCATCTAAGCATGAAGTTTACGATTTGGCCTTGTTTCTGGAAGTTCTCCAGGAAACATTGTTAAGAGTGGACTTGCTTGTCTTACATGTGAGGGGTAGCTATTTTTCCAAATCACTTCTCCCACAGAGGTAATTGTCTTTGCCAAAATTCAACTTTATTCACGAAAATCTAGTGGTATTAGTTATTGTTTACATTGTTATTTTCCAAAGTGGTTTACTGAGAGAGTTCCCTGAGCTCTTGCCCTGTAAAGGAACTGTTTTTTCTTGGAAGTCAGGAATATAGTTAACCATTCAAATTGGGCTATGAGCTATGACAAGAAAAATGGCAGTGAAATTCCAACCGTGGTCATGTAGATTGATGGGCCTCTACATTAGACATAAAATAAGGCCCATCTAACCTTTCTTAAGCCCATCTACCTTCCTTATGCACTTAAAAGGATATATTAAATCTCTCCCTATACACTTAATAATGTTTCTTATGCTTTAATATGTTCTTAGGAAGGATTAAAGGTATTTGCATATTTTTTCCTAATATTGGTTATTTTTGTAGAATATTTTGAGAATATTTGGCTGATTATATAGATTTGGAGAAGGAGATGATTTAGGGACTTTCTCCCTGCCATTGGGAGATCAAGGTTGAGGAATAAATGAGCACAATATCAAGAAATTAGGGAGAAATATTAGAGAAATTCAGGGGGGTTGTCCAACCTCCTTAACTCCAAAGGCAGCCAAAGGATCCTCATGAGATCCCCCTCCATCAATTCGAATTCCAGAGGTAACCAAGAAACTCAAGACCAAGTGCACTCAAGCCATACTTCACTTGGATTCTCCAGTAAATCGGATTCCAAGAGGCAACCAAGCAACTCAAGACCAAGTGCACTCAATCCATACTTCACTTGGAGTCTCCCGCAAATCGAATTCCAAGAGATAGCCAAGAAACTAAAGACAAAGGGCACTCAACCTATGTTTACTTGGAGTCAAATTGGACTCAATCACCATTTTCAAGGGAGTTGTTGGTGGTTGCCTTCTAGAATAAATAGAGCAGAGCTATAGCTAGGGGGGGGTTAGTTAGTTAGTTAGCCAGTGGATTGATTCTAGTTGATTCTGTTTTATTCTTCGATTCCATTCAGAACTTTTGCTGCAAGCTATTAGAATTTTGTTGTTGAGACCTTCGGGATGTAATAAGAATGTATTCTAAATGTAATGAGTATTCAGCTAACTTTCTATTGATCTAGTTATAGAGAGTTGGGCTCGTGGGTTAGGGTCCAATCCATGTGCCTTAGCTTCTCTGTTGTTTTTATTCTTTCCTTTCTACCATTAAGCCAACTTTCTTTCTGTCATTCAAATTAGTTTTTCTTCTGTTAGTTTCATTGTTTCTTAGTTCTTGCTTTCGGTGTGTTGTTGTAGTTTTTATTTTCTTGTGAGTAATAGAGTAGAGGAGAAAAACCAAAAATTTGTGGATCTAGACTTCCCTTCTCATCTCTTTCAATAGAGCTCGAGGAGGGTAAACCTTCCCATAGACCCAAAAATTGATTTATGTTCGTTGTTTTATCACGCATTCTTTTATGTTTTCCCATGCATTTATCCACAGGTTTGTTTGTTGGAATTAATGTCAACACCCTAGAGAAGCTCCATGGCGCTTCCTGCTTCATTTTCCATCACCATCTCCATGACTTAAACATTTTTTTTACGCCTCCATTCCACTCCTTTTTCCTCTTGTTTAAATTTTTCACCCACCTTTTTCCTTAAAAGCGCTTAAAACCTTCAGCCCGCCTTATTCCTTTGTTTCTATCGGTCACAGTCACCTTATTTGTTTTAACGCAAAATGCTTGAAAAACCATTGACACTCGACCTCCACCTTTCCTCACCAACTCTTGCTACCGTACATCGCACTTCGCAAACCGCAACTTTTCCCTTTTTCCTTAAGACTTACCACCTGCGAACGCCGATTGTGATATTGCAATTGCGCTCTGCCTCTGGTCCCACCACCACGTCATCCCTATTGCAATCACATCCCGAAATTTTTACCTTATCGCAAATCAAATTCCACACTTTTTATTTGGTTCCATTAACACTTACCGCTCTTCTTTCCAATCACGATATTGCGATAGCGCATATCGCATATCGCACTCCACAACGTTCAGCACATAACAATTCCCAGTTCGGAACAATTACCTAATCGCATCTTGTCGCTTTATCTCCGTCACATTTCACACTTCATATCGTTTAGTGGTTTTCATTAATACGTACCGCTCTTTTCGCCGATTGTGATATCACATTTCGCACATCACAATTTTTACTCCGTCGTACTTCGCAGATTTTACCTTTTCGCAATTGTCACTTCGCTCCCGCTCCCAAACTATACCTCTGCTTCTCCGCCATTGCACTTTTCAGAACATTCCTCTCCAAAAGCCTTTTCTGTGCTATAATCAGGTTTTATGAGGTTTACACCCCCTCTTTCCACTTCTAATCCTCGTTTCATGTGTTAAGCCCTCCATTAGCCTCTTTTAGCCCTTTTTTCCCCAAACTGCAAGAAACACCTTTTAAAGTTTAGTTAGATCATGAATAGTTGCACGGTTAGAAGCATGGTAGCATGGTAGCTAGATCATAGGGTAAGTTAAGTGTGGTTTAGGACTAGTTTCATTCCCGCCATTCCTTTTCAGCAATATAGTTTAGTTTCTTTTCAATCATTTCATTTTCTACAACTTAAATTAGTTTCATTCCTGCCATTTCTTTTATGCAATTTAATTTAGTTTCCTTCTGTCATTTCCTTTATGAAATTTAGTTTAGTTTCATTGAAGTGTGACATACTTCACTAAGAACCCTTAGAAATAGCACGCTTTCGTAAAGCGGAAGAGGATGACATGAACAGAATGCATCTATTGTGTATATAGCACTGTCACCTCCAAGTTTGTATGAAACCCGGGTTGATAAAGTAAAGTATGGCAGCCCATGGAGTTGTAGCACTCTTGGTGCAATACCAGTGCTCACCATAGATCTTGAGATGACTTGTAAAAATAACTTGGCATGTCAAACCAAAAAATATATATTTATTCTCCAAAGGTTAAATTAACATTAATTAGCTAACATTATTACCTCTTGAATTTGATTAACAACGATTAACAATCCAAATATAGCCAAGGCAAAGTGGGATCACATTTCCAAGAAGTAAATTAAAGGCATCAGCTCCTATGTCCATAATATCCAACTCCATAATATCCAACTGAAATATATATATATATATCCATTAGTTTTCCAATTGTCTAATTAAGAAATTCAAACCGTTGTGAAATTTATCATCATTAAAAATAGATATAAATTATCGAGTATATTTTCAAAATTCCGATGCATATGTATGTTTTTCGCCCACTTGGCTCGCCTTATCGAGTATATTTGGAAAATTTAGATGCATGTATATGTTTTTCACCCACTTGGATTGCTAACCTGAGGCCTCCATCAAATGGGGTTATCTCCCTTCCGATCTGCTTCTGCTTCAATATAACTACTACAATTTATTTTTTCTAAGTCCTACTACAAAGACGTGACAACGATAGTGTTTAGTCAATTTAATGTCTTAAATTTCTTAGTATAAATTATCAATTGAGGTTAGTAATTTGATGAAGTGTGGTGCACTATATATTCTTAGATAACCTTCTTTCTTACTTCGTTGTGTATGTTTTAATGTTGTTTTGGGGGTTTTGTATCCTAAAATTTAAGAATTGAAATTGATCTAAGAAATGAAATCTATGTTTATAAATGAAATCTTTAAATTCTAGTGAACAATCAAATCTAAATGAATTTTAGTGATGAAAACTGATTCTTAAAGAAGGAAGAAAAGGAAATGTTGTTTTTATTCTAAGAAAATGAATTGAATTACAAATTTCTTTTAATGAAATGAATGAAGTGTGAAATATAAAGGAAGGAAGAAAAGGAAATGTTGATCAACTAATATAAATTGCATAAAAATAAATCAAACTTTGAATGGTTAAAATGTTAGACTTATCTAGGCCGAAAAAAAAATCTATTGAAAAGTATCTGACTGATTTAAAGCAGAGCACTATTCCAAATCTAATTGCATTTAAATGACAAAGATGAAATCATTTTCTATCTTATCCATTTAAATCTTTAGTTCTATGAAAACAGAGCAATTGATCTATTTTAAAACACAATTCTAATCTAATCCTTCCCTAGTTTTAAATCTAAGAATGTTTGAAAGATAAACTTAATCTAATTCTATTCCATGGACTGAAAGCATAAATTCTATTGTTAAGAATTAAAATGACAGTGCTAATTGAAATCAAAGGCAAGTGCAAAGCATGTTTAAAATAAAACTAAGGTTGTTGTATGACCGAATGCACAAATCTTGTCCAATTGGAAAATGATAGAGTCACATTCTTGAGATGACTTAGTGCGCATAAGATTACATAGTCAACTGGAAATGAAAATAATAAATTTCAGAAAATATTCATGAAACTAATATATAAAACATTAAGCACTTTAAACTATGAATTGACAAGAATCTAACTATAAAATAATATGAATTTAACTATGAATTGACAAAAATAAAACTATGAATCGACGGGAAATTTAAATGACAGAAATTAAACTACAAAGAAATTATGAAAAACCTCCTTTCCGTGCAGGGGCCCTCTGTAATAGAATGAGTCAGAAATCTACTTAGACTATGCGCACATCAGAGAATTGGAACTGGTCTTCTTTATTAGCAAAACAGATTTTGAAAGTGTAACTTCGAATTTTCACAAAAATTAGATTGTTTCTCAGTTTCAACAGACCTGTATTTATACAGGTTTTGGATTTAACTGTTTGAGGCAATTCCACCTATAGATATAAAATAAAACTGAGATTAGAAGTCTAATTAGAAGCAAATTCTTCATAGCTATCTCTCGATTTGCTACGTCAGAGCAAATCGAGAGTCTTTCGTTCGCTACTCTCGTTCTTTGACTGATCTTGACCGTGAGAATAGGCACGATTCCTCCTTGAAATTGAACAGGTAAGTGGGATACGATCCATGTGTGGATCATTCCTGAGATACCCATATGACCCGCTTCCTCAATTTCTTCTCAAAACCCATCAAACAATAATGGTTGTTGCAGAAACAAAGGTTAGGTACATAATTGCACTCATTATATATCTAATTACATAAATTCATCTAAATAATAAGAAACAATATAATATAAAGTAGAGAACATTTAAATGCTTTCTCTGATGTAGAATATGTCATTTATCACTAATTGAAGTCATGAGTTTGTGAAAAAGAAAGAAGAAATGATGGAAAAGGGTGTCAAATTAAGAACAGTTTTGAGGTTCAACATACCCCCACTAAGAGACCATTGCATATCCTCATGCAATTTCCAAAATTGTGAGCCTTCACCTTCTACTGCATCTGTTTTGATGGCTCTTCCACTACATCCAACTTCCTCTTCTTTCCTTTCCTTGAAGTGATTTCCATTCTTGGTTTCTTCATGAGCAGTTTTTACTTTACGTTGATGACTTTCCTGTTCAGAAATCTATTCTTTTTCTTTAGTTTCTTGTTAATTTTATACCACAACCCAAAATGTAAAATAGTGTTGTCACTGATGACCTTCTCCAAGTGATTTTGTTCCTTCAAGGTTTCATTTTCTTGTTTAATGTGCCTGTTTAGTATCTCTAGCTCATAGATTTCTCGCTTGAGGGTGTTCACTAGAGGTTCTTATGGACTGATATGTTGTTCTTCCATACTTGGATTTGCTTCTGCATGTCTCTTCTCCAATGACTCAATATAGTCATATATCTTCTGCTGTGTTGGGTCAATTTCTAGGGTCCTTCTACTCAGACTCTATATTGGATTATCTATAGGAGAATGTATAGGACTATGTGTAGGGGAGACAGTAATGGGCGATGGTACTTGGGGTTCTTCATTTAAATTAACAAACTCTGCTTCTTGTGGATTTGTCTTCTTCAAGGGTTTATGAATTCTAGAGCTTCTCCTTGGTTGTGGAGAGCTTAAAATTTCCGAGCTTGTAACTTTGCCCTTTTCCTTACATTGCCTCTCTCTCTTACTCCACTTTGTTTCTTATTTTTCATTAACTCTGCAATGGTGAGTTCTTCTTCTTCTTACTATGGTTGAGGTGAGGATTTGTCCTCAATGCATGTATCAACCTTCTTCTTCTACTTCTTCTATTTTTTTCATCCTTAGGTTGTTCTGGTGCTTCATCTTGAAAGTTATTTATGATTAGGAAAATCTCCCAAGATCTCCTACACTCTTTAGATGGAATTCAATGAGTATATTTATCAATCCATGATGATGCATGGTATTGTCTATGAGTTGGACTTTTTTCTACACATTTGTTGACATCTTCTTTAGACTATTCAGTAGGAAGTATGGGAGGTTTATTTATCCATCCTCCATGAAATTCATTAATAGTCGAGCATGGTAGACAAAAATACAACCAAATCTACCCTTGCAAGTAACAATTTTTTGTAAAATTAACATCATATTCCTCCATTTTTTTTTGAGTGCGAACTAGGAAATCCCTTTCTTATAAACAGTGGTGTAAAAAAAACTTACCATAATCCAAAAGAGCCGAGTCAAGATGACCAAGCTCAAAGGAGATGTAGCCCACGAGATTTCGGGTGAACTCCTAGATTAAGTTTGCTTTTGTGTTTAAATGATTTATTTGCTGCACTATGTTGCTGATATACATGTTAAATTTCAGCAATAACAAATGAACTTAAGACACATAAACAATAAAAATTCATACACCACTTTCAAGTAAATAATTCCGCAAAATAGTCAAGTACAAGCTAGATCATTTAATTTAAACTGAGTGGTAGGTTCTTGAAATACATACAAGTTATCCAAACCATTTTCAGATCAGGTTTGTATCAGAGCCAGATTTCTTGCTTGACATAGCACTTTTTTGCTTGATTGTATAGCTTGAAAGTTGTTTAAACAATGTAAAAGATTGATTGTTTTACTATTTGCAAACTGATTGTTGTTTGAGTTTGCTTGATATTTGGGGATAGCTACTGATTAACTAAGTCCTGGAGAGGACAAAAAGGAAGAAAAGGCATGAAGGCATCTTCCTTACCCCAAGGGACCTCAAGGTCACTTTTGGAACAAACCCTCTTGACGATTGTTTGTTAAGAAGATCTTGGAGTTTGTTTGTTTTTTGGCTGTGTTGAAGCCTCGAAAATCGTTGCTTCAAACATTGGGGGAAAACCACCCGGTCAGGACCTTAGGACAGCTCCTTTTCTGTTTGGTGTGGTGGCTCCAACTAGATTTATAGGACCAGTTTCCTAATAACTAATGGGTTGGTGATGGAATGATTGTATGAGTGGATAAAATGACTGAAATAATCTATCTAATTTAATTTATAACTTATAAATAATTCTAAAACTAACCCGGGTATCAAATATGAATACAACTTTAAGAATTTTTCAATCAAACCAATAACCATGAAAATGTATTATAATTTAATTGAAATATGCAGTATCAAATAATGATAACACTGTTTAAGAAATTAAACAGAGTTATAATAACACATTGCATTCATCATTTTATATATCATTTGCACATACTGTAAGAGATAAATATTTCTACACACTCAGAAATGATATGTATAAAGAAATATTTGTAAAGCAAGTATATATAAATGATAGCAAATTCAAAGAGAATATCTCATAACATAAGAAAAATAACAGTAAATTGATAGAAACACCAGATTCATCTTGATACTTTTCCTGATGCAATTCAATATTCAGATCCAGTGCTTCAATGTAAAACAAACTCCAAGGTACAGAAATGCAATTCTTAGAGATAATTTGCCATAAACCACAGGATGTGATCCTTTATAAAAATAAAGTAGTCAATGGAGTACAAAAATGTAACATCCAAGCCAAAATATTACAAATTCAGGACCCCGTATCCAATGCACGGAAGGGGTTTAAATAGGAAATTAATAAAACAAAATAACTAAAATTGTTGCTACAATCTATCATCGGAAATCTAGAAATAGATTTGCGATATTAAAATGAAACAGATTCACTGATTTTCTCCTACATTCAATGTGCCAAGGTGGCAAATTTTGAGCATATCTTTTACCTATGCTGGATGACTTAGCCTCGAATGTAACTGACCAGTATACGTGGCATCAGAAAACTCTAGAATGATGCAATTAATGGCATTGGAAATGAATTTGATTGCCATTTGTTGACTGTGTGGCTTGATTAGAAATGTCCACATGATATCCCATGAAATTCCTTGAAGTTTGTTGATTTGCTAATTCTTATTGACTAATTCTTGCTTCCACCTGGTATCAGTATCTTTTACCTTTGGTAATTTACCTGGAATACAATCTGAAATTAAATTTGTGGCATATAAGCTATCATTAACCAACTGTGTTATATTATTCATCATAGTTTTGGCTCTTGATGTGGCTCTTTCTCCTTTGATCAATTGTTTTTCCCATTCAGCAAACATAATTTCTTTGTGCCTTTCCTCAATCTTGGGAAGGTTTGCATTCTTTCCTTGCTCTGAGTCTTGCCATAAAAGAAATTCAGAAATTTTCTCATCTGCATCATCAAATTCATATCCGAGGCTAATTGCTTCATCTATCAGAGATGATGTTATTTCACATAAGGGCTCAGCTTGTGCCATCTTTTGACATAGTTCATTCAACTGCTGAGACAGTAGTTTATTTATTTCAAGAGGTTCAATTTTAAATTGATCCAATTAGGGATAATCCCTAAATTTGTCCAATCTTGCTTGGAATATTTTTTCTTGCTCAAATTTGGCATTTTTTTCATTTTGCAGTAGGGTTTGTAACTTTGCCACCTCTTGACTTAACTATTGTTTCTTATTCAAAGCTTGTTGATCAATATTTTTCTTTTCAATGGCAAGTTTCTCTTCCAACTGTTTAGATCTGAGCTCTTCATTTTGCAACTATTGTTCCAACTGCATAATCTTTTGCTGATTTTCTGTTGCTCGTTCCTCCAGCATAGCTATCTGTACGTCCTTTTGTTTCATCATTTGGGTGACATCAGAAGCTTTGTCTATAGTGGCTGCACTATAGGCGCCTGCATATTGTGACAATTTGGTGAGATCCTATGAAGGATTCACCTTAGTGTTTTTCTAGACAATGTTAATAAATTCAACTTGTGAGGTTGAAAGTGATTCTTGATTTGTTCTTCTTCTCTTCCTCTGTTTCCTGACAACAACTCTATGCTTAGGACTATAAAAGATATCTAGAAGAGGAATTTCTTCTACTTTCAACATAATTTATTCTGTAGGATGCTCAGGAATGATTTCCATATCTTGATCTTTCAGAATTTCAACTTCAGGATTATTTTGTAATCCTATTTGCTAAGCGAATTGCTCATATTGATTTAACAAATGGGAAGAAAAAATAACTTCAGCAGAATCCATCACATTCTCAGTGGTCTTTTCTCTTTCAATTTGATTATTTGTCTTATTACCAATATCTTCTTTTTCTGTCTGTACATTAGCCTTATTGCCTGTGTTTTATTTCTCAGTATGCACATTGGTCTTAATACCTGTGCTTTCCTTTTCTGTCTGAAATGTAGTTTCTTTCTCAGTAGGTTCATCTGTTTTGCTGCCAATATTCTCCTTTTGCACATCAGGCTTGATAATTGTGTTTACCTTTTCAGTTTGTACATTACCCTTGCTGGTAGATGGTTCTTTTCCTGCTTTGTTAGCTGCATCTTCTTTTTCCTTCTGTTGTGTTTCTATATTTTCATATTCTTGCAAAGGGATTCTTAATTGGTCAAGAGGAGCTTTCAGCAGTCTCCGACTTCTAAACTGAATGAATTTATTCATATCCTCTTTCTGAAATTTGGATTTAGCCAAGTCATAAACATGGGGAAATTTATCAATAGAAACAAATAAATCATCAAATTCATCGGGCTCATGCTCAAATCTAGCAATTTGAACCAAAGTTGTGAAATCAAATGCTACTTTTTTCGAGTCATACTGCCTGCCTGGGACTGTTGAGAGCTTAAGATCCCTTATTTTAATGACTTCCTTCTCAGCATGTTTGAAGTCATTAAGAATATAATTCCCACAGTGAAAAGGAAAAGTAGGCCACATCAGTTTCTTATTATTCTTTAGACACCTTGACATACCTTCCACTGTTAACTGATAAGAAATTTCTTGTGCTAACAGTTTGTCAGGAACATATAGGGGTAAAATATGGGGTTCCACAATGCTTCCAAAAACTCTGACATAGGTAAATTTATCTTCTCCAAACCAGTCACCAATCTGGGATATATCAGTCTTTTCCTTTTTAGAGAGCCAGGGAGGAAATTGGTTGAAAATGGTTTGATAGACAGGAATCGGAAAACCGTGACAAATTCTATATACATGGCTTTTAAAATGGACCTTCCACAAGAGCTTATGGTAAATATGTATAGGAATAGGATCTTGGGGGGTCCATTTCCAACCTAGAATGGGAAATTCTGAATTGAAACATAGGGAATCTAAAATGTAGGCACAGAAGTAAAACGGGGTCGTATTTCCTGTATCTTTATCCTTTCGATACTCTAGGATTCTATTGGTTGTCTTGTCTGAAAGGATAACTGACCAGTCCATGATTTCATAATTCACAGCAGAATTAATCAAAGGTACCATTTGGATTGAAAATCTCGCAGAATTATCATTTTTGAAAAGCCTACACATCATTGCGGTAGCATAAAAATATGGGGGCAAAAGAGACTCCACTCAGTACATACCTGATGCTTCATTTTTGTGTTTCTCTGGAGCTTTTCTCCATTCCCTGATTGGTTCTGACTGAGTCTCATTGCCTGCGGCGAAATCTACTATGAAAGCCTTGTTGTAGACCTTTTGTGGGTCTAGCAGATGGTACATTGCCTTTATATCCTCTGCTCTAAAAGACCCAAATATTGTTCCCGCAGCTGAAACAAATGTCCTGTTTTTTATGGTGACATTGTCAATCACCCACTGAATTATGTCATAATAGGGGAAAATGTTTGCCCGAGTTGCAATTCTATGAAGGAATGAATTTGCAAGTGCTTTAAGAGGAGTCTCAGAATCAGAATATGAGTCTTCTTCGTTTGGTACTGTTTCCTTTACTTCAGTGACCTTAGGGTTTTCTCTTTCAATCAAGTTATATACATCTTCCCAAGACATTTTTCCAAGACCCTGGCATGAATTATCTGATACCAGCTTGATTTTGGTTGGTTTTTCTTTTGGTACTATGGGAATAGTAGCAGTCTTTGCAACGGCAGCAGCCTTTGCTTTCTTAGATCTCTTAGACATTTTGTCGTCTGGTAAGATTTCACTTGCTCGGCGAACGAGAGGATTAGGTATTCTATTGTTCTGCAAATGAGAAAAACTTTTAGACGTGGTAAAAATGAAGTAAGGAGAACAGTTGTATGAAAAGATTTATTCGTTGATTTGAATTTATTAACTCCGTAGTTAAAATTAAATGCCCTCTATGAGAGTCACACTCACGCATTCAAAAATAGAATCAATCACCATCATTAGTTGGATTTTCTAATTAATAATGACGTAAAATCGGAGATCGACAATTTTGAAATGAGAATATAAAACTTTCCTTTTGAATTTTGCGATTGCGATGAATAAATAACATATGCACAGTAAAAGACTAAGTATCGATTGCATCAGGGTTTTTCAAAAGGGACAACAAATAACATTTCATGATCTCTGCCGATTTGCGATTGCGATGATGGTGGGGTTCACCGTATCGGGACATAGAATGAGTGAATATGATGTTTGTTCCTCCGAAATGCGATTGTGATAAATCGCATCGCATCGGAGTTTTGTAATTGACTGAATGAGGGGTTGTCTTTTCATTTTGAGATTTGTGATTTACAATGGGTTACATTGCATCGTAGTTTATAAAACAAGTATATGTGATATCGCTCCTTCTAAATGCGATTTGCGATAAATCACATCGCATCAGAGTTTATGAAACAAAATGTGAAACTTTTAAGGTCCTTCCGATTTGTGATTGCGATTACTTTATCTCATCGGAGTTTTGCAAAACAAATGTGAAAATTTAAGAAACCACCGATTTGCGATTGCGATTACTTTTATCACATAGGACTTATTCAATATGAATACATTGATGTATTATGTAGATGTGATAAAAGACTTTATATTTCATCGGATCGGAGATTTTCAATGTTGCATTTGTTTAAATGCACTTGTGTTTTGCGATATGTGATATATGATTTCCTAATCAATGAAATTTTTATTATTTTATTCAAAATGATCGGATTTCCTCTAAGTCTTTTATTCCTATTTTAAAAAGAAAGGGGACCTATTTCTAAATGAAATTTATTCTAAAATTTTGAAATGTGGAAGGTTGTTGTACCGTACAACAGGCTGCTTGAATAAGATTTTGTCTCTACAACCATTTGGTTAAAAAAAGCTTTGTCATTTGTTTTGAAAAGCTTTGAGAACTTTGTTGAAGTTAATTTGTTCATTGACATCAGAATGACAACTTCTACAAGTGAAGTTTCCTCCTTCACAAGATTCTTCGATGATGATATGAAGCATGACTTTATTATATTGAAGGACATGGTGCATATTTTGTTTGAGGATAAAAGAGAAAGCACTGAACTTCATGGATAGTTGTTTGCCATGAAGGAAGAGAAGGAAGAAATTCTTCAAAAATTGCATGATATGGAGATACAACTCCATGAAGCCCAAGAGGCTTTGACCAAGAAAATGCGTGAGGAAGAGGTAATCCATTCTAATTTGTCTTCAGTTTCTTCATTAGAAATATGTTTTGGTTCTTTAGAAAAACATACAAGAGGTATAAGGTCCAAATTAATGATTAAAATGGGCTATGAAGGCAAAGGGTTAGGCAGCATGCACAAGGCATGGTTGAACCTGTTTCGGTTGAGGAATGACCAAGAATCTTGGTCTTGGTTATGTGCAATTTAATGGTGAAGACTCCAAAGCCATGAAGGCATGTGAGGCTATTTCAAAGAAAACTTTTATTCCAATTTCTAAGATGCAAATATGTCAAATTTGTTTGAAAGATTATTTCCATTGCTTTAAGCCTTTATTTTAGCAAGAAAATGGTAGACCTACAGCTTATGGCAAGCATACGATTTTAGACAGTTTTCAAGACAAGAACAAGGATGTTAGTCTGCAAATGAAAGCTAAAGCCTCTACTAGTTCAACTTCTCATGAAGGAAAAAAGGATGAACATGCAAAGCAGCACAAGAGGTATAAATCTTCCCATGATCAATTTGATTGTGTTTCTGCAAAGCATGATAATTTTACATGCTTAAATGGAAGAAAGATTTGTTGTACATATTGCAGTTGATTTAACCATAATGTTTCGAGATGTTGGATGAGGAAGAAGGAAAAAAAGAAGCAAATGAAGAAAAGACAAATTTCAAAGAAGGTGCATAAGATTTGCACATATTGCAAGAAGAGGGGACATGTTTTCTCTCATTGTTGGACTTTGCATCCAACTAGTCGTCCTAAGCACATGCAGCAAGAGGATAGAAATATTGGTGAAGGTGGAACCAAGGATTCCATTATTGATGTGAAAACGGAAGTTTCACATGAAGAAGAGTTGCAATAGCAAAATTCTCCATGGAAGTGGCTTGGTAAGAAGTGGATGGACTTCTTAACACGGTAAGACATACTCCTTTGTACATATGCAAATTTCGGTTGTATGCATGTATTTTACGCTGTAATCTCTTGTTTGTTTGAGCCACCTTGGATCATTGATCAAGGAATCGATTTTCAGATTCCTTCTAAAAATTTCTCGCCAGAAATTTCTAAGTGAGTGCAAGAAAGACAGTTCTAGACAGGAGGACAAGCGCATCTAGGAAGGGAAGTGTCAATTGCTTTCTAGTTATGGTTCAAAGTCACTAGTCATGCAAGGCAAGTGTTTGGAGGCTGAAGAGAAGAAGGTGTTGTACTCTCATTTACTGTATAGATCAGTTTCAGTACTCCAGAGAGCTTTTGGGGTCCAAAATCTTCCAAGTGGGGAGGTGTGATCAAGAGATCATGTCCAAGCTATAAAAAATGCTCAAAAATGAAAGTGATCAAAAGTGGTTGCAATCTAAATGATCGGAAAGGAAGTGGAACCAATGGAAGTGGTTTTATAACATTTTGATAACTTCTAGAGCTCAAGAAGCTGATGTGAAGTTTTGGGCAGCCCTAGGCAAACTGTGGAGGATAACCTAGTTTGGGGATGTTGTGCTAGATTTGAGCAATTTATCAGTTGGTGTTTGGTGTTTGATGTGTGTTGGATACAGTAGGAGTGGTTTCAGTGATAGAAATATAATTCTGAGGGAGTTTGTGCCATTTATAAGCTCAGAGTAGCTTAGTGCACCGACAGAAGGAATCGTGTCAACAAGAGCCTAAAGATGTTTGTAGAATTTGGACAGCCATTAGAGGGATATTGATGGTATTTTCAGTCCTTTGGATCATTTTTGTATTGATTGGAGTTAAGTATTTACTTTTAAAAATACCTACCATAATCCCAAAGAGTTGAGTCAAGATGACCAAGCTCAAAGGAGACGTATCCCACGAGATTTCGGGTGAACTCCTAGGTTAAGTTTGATGTTGTGTTTAAATGATTTATTTGCTGCATTATGTTGCTGATATACATGTTAAATTTCAGCAAGAACAAATGAACTTAAGACACATAAACAGTAAAAATTCATGCACCTCTTTCAAGTAAATAATTCCACAAAATTGTCAAGTACAAGCTAGATCATTTAATTTAAACGGAGTGGCAGGTTCTTGAAATACATACAAGTTATCTAGACCATTTTCAGATCAGTATGTCTTGTTGTATTCCTCCATGTATTCTGGTAGGCCCATAAGGCTTCAGGAAGCCTATTTGCCTAATCCTTCCTATGTAGATGTATAGTCTTTGTGAGGATTTATTCGATCACTTTATTGGTGGAATCCACTTGTCCATTTGCTTGTGGATGATATGGAGTAGAATTTCTATGTTTGACCTTATATTCATCCACAATCTTGTGCACCAAATTAGATGTAAACTAAGATCCCTGATTTGTCACAATTTCCCTTAGGACACCAAAACGAGTGAAAATATCCTCAAAGAGAAATGAAACTACAACATTTTCATTAGCAAAAGAAAGTGCTTTACCTCTACCCATTTAGTGACATAATCAGTGCAAACCAGAATGTACCTCTTTTTTTTTATGGTGGATTGATTGGTCCAACAAAATCCAGGGCCCGCTTTTCAAAAGGTTTGATGATTACCTGTGGTTGTAAGGGAATTTCATCTGTAGGAACAGGTTTCCCCATTCTCTGACAATTGTCACACCTTTTTACGTGCTCCTTGGCATATTTAAAGATGGATGGCCAATAATATCCTAAATGAAGGATTTTATAGGCAGCCCTCTTATCAACAAAGTGTCCACCACAAGGTTCATTATGGCATGATTTCAGAATTTCAGGCATTTCATCTTCTCGAACACATATTTTGATGATGAGATATGGACCCGTTTTATACAATTCATCATTAACCCATGCGTATAATGCACTTGTTTAAATTATTTTTCTTTTCTCTCTAGGAAACAAGTATGCTGGTAATTTTCCTATAGGTAAGTAGTTAGAAATATCTGCAAACCATGGAGATTTAGTAGATATTGGAAAGAGATATACATCATGAAAATTATCCTCTACTGGAGTATCATTATTTTTTTTTTGAATTCTAGACAAGAAATCCACAACTGTGTTTTGTTTTCCAGGTCGGTCTAGAATGGTGATGTTAAATTCTTGCAGGAGTAATAACCATCTTGTTATTATGCTATTAGTGATAGATTTATTCATCAAATACCTAATTGCAGAATGATATGTGTGAATAAAGGTTTCATATCCGGTGATGTAATGTCTAAATTTGTTGATAGCATGGACAACAGCTAGAAACTCTTTTTCAGTTATAGTGTAATTTAATTCAGCAGGAGTCAAATTTTTACTTGTATAATAGATGGCATAGGGGATCAAATATTTTTGTCATAATACAGCTCCCATAGCTGTATCTGAAGCATATGTTGAAATGTGAAAAGGTACTTTCCATTTTGGTCCTCTTAAGATGGGTCCTTCAGATATTTTTGCTTTTAAAGTTTCAAATGCTAATTGGCAATCAGGATTCCAACTAAATTCACAATCTTTGGTAAGCAGTTTGAAGAGTGGGGATGAAATTTTAGTGAAGTTTTCTATAAATATTCTATAGTGCCCTTTAAAACCTAGGAAACTTCTAATTTGGAATTGATAATTTGGAGATGAATTCAACTTTGGATGAGCCCACTTTAATTCCATCCCCTGAAATGTGATGTCCTAAAACAATTCCTTCAGTAAACATCATACAAAATTTTTCATGACTTAATAAAATATTTTCTTCTTTTCATATTTTAAGAACCTTTTCCAAGTTTTCAAGAACCTCTTCAAAATAATTTCCATAAACTATAAAATCATCCATATATACTTCCACACAATCATGTATTAGATCAGAGAAAATTCCTAATACTGCACTTTGGAATGTTGCAGGTGCATTGCACAATCAAAAAGGACGTACTCGGTAAGCATAGGTTCCCCATGGACAGGTGAATGTGCTCTTGTATTGGTCTTCAGGTGTTACTTGAATTTGATTGTAACCACTAAAACCATCCAAGAATGAGAAATACTTCTTACCTGCTAATGTGTCCAATAATTGATCTATGAAAGGCAATGAGAAATGATATTTTAGAGTAGCCTTATTCAATTCTCAATAATCAATGCATACCCTCCATTTACCATTCTTTTTAGGTACAATCACCAAGGGAGAAACCCACTGACTGTTTGACATAGGATAAATGAAGTTCACATTCAACAACTTTTGCAATTCTTCTTTCACAATTTCCCTAAGATTTGGATTCATCCTTCTTTGAGGTTTTCTAATAGGCCTAGAGTTTTCCTCAATGTAGATATGATGTATACAAGTCTCAGGACTAATTCCCTTCATGTCAGTGTACTCCCATGCATATGAAGAAGAATGTTTTTGCAATGTTTTGATTAAATCTTCTTGTTGGAATTTCTCAGATTCTTTGTTTATGTTTAAATATTTTCCAGGAAATATTTCAACTGTAGAGTTACAAAATTCTTCCATATAATATAAATACATCTGTCTAGATGAAAAGTACTCAATATTGCATTGTTCTTGAAAACTGTGATCATCTTCACATTGTGAAGATGTTTCAAAGTTTTCTATTGAATTTAAAATTTGACTTTCTTCACTAATATGAGAAATAGTATAGAGAGGTTGTATATCATTGTCATCATCCATCCATTCTTTATTTTCTATCTATGTGATTGTTTTTTTTGGAGGATATAGAGTGAAATTCTTTGTTGAGTTACCATCAGAAATAAACATATCACTGGATATACAACTAATGAAAGCATCAACTGTAGCTAACCAAGGTCTTCCTAAAATTAATGGATGAATCTGTTAATTATCCTTATTTGTTGTGTAGTCATTTTCTAATTCAGTATCCTCAATACCTTTATCCTCATCCTCACATATGACTTCAGATAGATTTCTAAATATTACTCTCGAATGGGTAGGACATCTCATGCTTTTCTCCCAAATGCCATCTTTTACTTCCAACAAAGAACATTAAAAAAAAAACCAATGTATTTAGAGTTTCGTCAACAAGATTATTTTGGATCAAAATTCATGCAGTATCTCACTCATAAAATAAAGATTGGGAGGGAACAAGGTAACTGCCTAATAATTAAAAATGTGGCTATATTTCTGCAGTTTTTTTAACTTTCAGGTATTAAGAGCAACACTCAATAGAAACACCAATGTTATAGATGCACAACCATCAAGTTTATGAAGCATAGCCCTTTTTTGAATGGCATGGCTACTCTTACAATTTGTCATCTATGCATGAAGTTTATGATTTGGCCTTTGTTTCTGGAAATTCTCCGGGAAACACTGTTAAGAGTGGAATTTCTTGTCTTACATGTGAGGGGTAGCTATTTTCCCAAATCACTTCTCCCACAGAGGTAATTGTCTTCGCCAAAATTCACCTTTATTCACGAAAATCTAATGGTATTAGTTTTTGTTTACATTTCTATTTTCATAAGTGGTTTACTGAGAGAGTTCCCTGAGCTCTTGCCCCGTAAAGGAACTTTTGTTTCTTGTAAGCCGAGAATATAGTTAACCAGCCAAATTGGGCTATCAGCTATGACAGGAAAAATGGCAGTGAAATTCCAACTGTGGTCTTGTAGATCTTGAGATGACTTGTCAAAATACCTTGGCATGTCAAACCAAAAAAAAAATATTTATTCTCCAAAGGTTAAATTAACATTAATTAGCTAACATTATTACCTCTTGAATTCGATTAACAACGATTAACAATCCCAATGTAGCCAAGGCGAAGTGGGATCACATTTCCAAGAAGTAAATTAAAGGCATTAGTTCCTCTGTACATAATATCCAGCTGCAATATTGATATATATATCCCAACATTTATCCATTAGTTTTCCAATTTTGATATAGATCCCAACATTTATCCATTATTTTTCCAAGTCTCTAATTAAGAAAGTCAAACCATTGTGAAATTTATCATCATTAAAAATAGATATAACTTATCGAGTATATTTGGAAAATTTCGATGCATATGTATGTTTTTCGCCCACTTGGTTTGCCTTATCAAGTATATTTAGAAAATTCTGATGCATGTATATGTTTTTCACCCACTTGGATCTCTGACCTAAGGTCTCCATCAAATGGGGTTATCTCCCTTCCGATTTGCTTGTACTTCAATATAACTACTACATTTTATTTTTTCTAAGTCCTACTACAAAGACGTGACAATGATGGTCACGGAGAAAATATTAGGGACCGCAATAGGAAGACTTCCTAACCTTTATCATTAAAAATGAAACTTGCTTATGAGAAAATTAGAAGTAAACTTAGTGATGCCTAGAAGCTGGTGTATTTATGGCAATGATGAGGACAAGTAGGCATGGCTAAGGTATAAATACAACTCTTACAAGTTGCCTTTGAAATATTTTTATGGACTTCATGATAATTTTGTACCTACAAATTTTTGGGATTGAAGTAGTAGAAGTATTTTGGAAGCTATATAAATTGAATTTGTTTTCAAATATGTCTTCTTCTCATTAAGTTCCTCATGCCAAAATTTTGGTTTGGTAAAATAATATTTTTCTATGACATTAATTACAGATTTCAATGCTTAAGGTAATAATGTCCAAAGGTGACTTATTTTTATGTATGACAATTCTACACGTAAAATAATAATTTTCCAGCTCTTAGAACATTAACTGGTGCGTGAGCGGGCTCTGTTCATGGCGATCTAAGGTTGTAGTCAACCTAGGGCCAGAGGCCGCCCGTGGCTCCTCCACCCTGTTCCTTCTGCGAACATCTTAGATTCTCGTTCAACTAGGTTGTCCGATATGGAGGCTCTCAATGGGGGGACAGTTTTCCCCCTCCCCCCCTTTCATTCACCTCAACCAATGCAACAACAGGATCTGACACTGCTACCTATAACAGTCCGTCCATGCATCCAAACCCTACATGGACGACTAAACCTCTCACAAACTCGCAAGCAGACAAAAAAGCTCAGAAGAAAGCATCTTCGTCAACATGCATTCCCAAGGCAATGGAAAGAACCAATATCTACCTACCATCACAGTGCATCAATGGTAGAATCCAATACATGAAGGACCACGCACTCATCGGTAAGTTCATTGGATTCTGGCCCACCGAGAAAGCCCTTCCAGGTTGGATCGCTTCAAAGTGGAATCCAAAGAGGCAAATCGCTCTCCAACTAGGACTGAAAGGATTTTTCAACATCATCTTCATCTGCATTAAGGACAAGAATTCATGGATGGGGGACCCTACTTCTTCAACTCAGTGGGACTTTTACTTAGAAACTGGGTGGAAAGATTCAACCCTGACAAAGAGGACTTCAGCTAGGCATCGGTCTGGGTCCAACTATACTCCCTCCCTCAGGGCTATTGGGATGATCTCTCTCTCAAAGACATTAGAAACAATCTAGGAGAGTTCATCAAAATTGCAGAAGAAACCAAGATCAACAGATATACTACCTATGACAGGATCTGTGTTTACATGCACATATCCAATACCCTTCCTCACTCGGTAAGTCCTCTCCATGATGAATTTGAATGGGTGAAAACAATTGATTATGAACATGTACCTTTCAGATGTCGCAAATATCATGAACATGAGCATCTGTTAAGAGATTTCCCCCTCAACCAAAGCTAGAAACCCAACTCGGGCTTGGACACCCAAGATTCAGATGGTTTCACAAAGATCACAAGCCGCATACAGCATGCAAGAAAACCTCAATCTCCCTTGAAGGCCTCTCAACCTTCCACGAACAACAGTTTCGATGTTTTAGCCACTCAGCCCTCCCAGAATGCCCTTACCTCTTCACCTCTTGAGCCTCCCTTGAATCCATCCAATTCCCCTCCAGAAACTATCAATCCCCTGTCATCTTCATGCCACCCATCTGCACCCTTACCTTTTGAACCAAACTCGGCTCAAACCTCACTTGAAAATCGAGTCAACAAAGGGAAAAGAGCAGAGCTAGAGCAACCCTCTGCCATGGACGAAGAGCCGGAGAGCATCGATTTTGGCGATCTCGACATCCTAGGTCTGGAAGTAGCCTGCAAAATTAAATAATTTCACATAATTCCTACTTAACATATCCAATGTCTCGAGGAAGTTCTCTCTAGAGCTCAAAAAGTACCTACTCTTGGCATTCAAGGAGGTACCTTGCTAGATACAAAAAAAAAAATCATGAAAGAGTCCAGAAAAAGAGGCAGACGTACTGATTTGCAATGCCTCATCATCCTTGGAGGCCAACTAGTTGAATCAGGAAGATATCCTACGCTAACCAGGTTCTACACTATCATTCCTCATAGTTCTCAATGAAACTAATCTCATGGAATATCAGAGGGCTAAACAACCCATTCAAGCACCAACTGATTAAGAAAATAATTGCCCAAGAAAATCCCACCATTTTCTTTATACAACAAACCAAATGTTCTAGTACCATATTGAACACCATTCTCTTAATATTATGGAATGGCTGCCACACAATAGTTGTAGATGCACGTGGTGCCTCAGGAGGCCTAGCTATTGCCTGGAACCCTCTCCAAATTACTTTGACCAATCTTCATGCCTCTCAGAATTTCATTCAAGCCACGTTCCATCTTCTAAGTACCAACATTCATGGTCATCTCACTAATGTAAATTTCCCCCAACCAACAACACAAAAAATTGATATCCTTGACTCTATTGAGAGGATGAACTCTCATCGAACCCACTCACTCTCGGTTCTAGGTAGGGATTTCAACATGGTCACTAGCTTGGAGGAAAAAATGAGGATGCTCCAGGCTTGAAGCAGACATCCACAGATTCAAGAGTTTAGTTAGATCAACCAGCTCATCGATCTCCAAACTTCTAATGGCATTCATACTTGGAACAACCGTCAAGGAGGATCTCACCAAATAGTCTCACCCCTTGACAGATTCCTCATCTTGGACAACTCTATCCATCTGGGTGGCGATCTTGCCTCCACCATTCTACCCACTTCAGGCTCTGATCAGTGGCCCATTCAACTGCAATGGTCCCACCTTGACACTGCAAGCGACAATCCCTTCTATTTTGAGCAATTTTGGTTAACTCATCCTGGTTTCAAGGATTTAGTTACCAATTGGTGGCGCAGCATTAACTCACAAATGGACTAAAAATGTTTCAATTTTAGAAGAAACTCAAAACTCTCAAAGGCAAGCTCAAGCAATGGAATCAATCATCCTTTGGCAACATCTTCAACAATCAAACAGATTTGGAATCTCAGATGGCCTACCTCCAACAAAAGATCATTCTAGAAGGTCGCACAGACACACTCGCGGATCAAGAGACAAATCTAATGGAAAAATTGTAAGATCGAAGGCAATAGGAGGAAATTCTCTGGAAACATAAATCAAGGATTCGATGGCTCAAAGCAGGGGAAAAAAATACAAAATTTTTCCATCGCTCCACCATCTAGTGCCAAATGCACAATCTCATCTCAATACTCAAGAATGAACATGGGGACCTCTTGGAAGCACATGACAACATTGAACAGGAGCTGGTGGATTATTTCAAGGACATTCTCAAGGAACCCAACATAGATCGCCAACCCGCTATCCACATAATCACCCGTCACATCCCAAAGATCATCACAGAAGATCACAATAAAATGTTCTTACGACCCACCTCATTGCAAGAGGTTGAACAAGCAATGTTACAACTCAAATATGGGAAAGCTCCAGGTTCGGACGGCTTCACATCTAACTTCTTCCACTTCTTATGGGATGTGATCAAGCAGGAGGTCTAGGACCTAGTCGAAGAATCCAGAAAAATGCATTGGGTTCTATCTGCCCTCAATGCCACTTTTCTCACGTTGATCCCGAAAGAGGAACAGGCTGCCACCCCGAGTAAATATTAACCCATAGCCCTTTGCAACGTCATTTATAAGCTCATATCAAAAGTTATTGCCAACAGGCTCAAACCTCTCCTCCCACTGCTCATCTCACCAGAACAAACAGGATATGTGGAGGGGCAAAAAATTATGGATGGTATTATCCTCGTGCATGAAGTCATCCACTCTTTGAAAGTGCAGAAAAATCCAGGTATGCTTCTCAAGATCGATCTCTCAAAAGCTTTTAACAAGCTCAGTTGGACTTACATCCGACATGTGCTCTTGGCCTTTGGATTTAGCCCAACCTAGATCAGATGGATCATGATCATGCTCTCCTCTCCCTTCTTCTCCATTGTGGTCAACAGTTTTCCCTCTCCCACCTTCACTTCCTCAAGAGGCATCCATTAGGGAGATCCTCTTTCCCCTTTCCTATTTGTCCTCATGGCGGAAGGACTGGGTTTTTTAATTCGTCATGCTATCCACACTCAAATTCTCAGAGGAATATCCATTCATAATAACTCACCCCTCTCCCATCAACAATTTGTGGATGACAACATGTTTTTGGGCCATCCTTCTGTTCAGGAAGCTAGCTCCTTCAAGTCTCTGCTCGATTGTTTTTCTAAAGCCTCTGGAACCATTTCCAATGCCGAAAAATCGTAGCTCTTTTTCTCCAACACTCCTACCGTCACTAAACGCAACATTGCACATATCCTTGGTTTTACCATTGCCTTGCTCCATTAAAAATACCTCGGAGCCCCACTCATTGACTCTGCCATCAAGAAAACTTCCTGGAAGGAGCTTCTAGACAAATTGGAAGCAAGGTTATCTTCTTGGACCCATCGTGCTTTCAACATTGCCAACCATCTTTTTCTGATCAAGTTTTTCCTCCAATCCATGCTGCTCTACCTTTTTTCAGTGCTGGCTGCTCCAAAATGGGTGTTGAAATCCATTCGTAATCTGCAGTGCACCTTTATTTGGGGTGCAAACAAGGACAACATGAAATGGGCCTTATTTAAATGGTCTGAGGTCTTCTCACCCAAAAACTCGGGAGGATTGGGTTTGAGGGACCCTGAGCAAAGCAACATCATCATGGGAGCTCGTATTTGGTGGAAATTGGTGTCCAATTCTCACACTCCCTAGGCCTAGCTCTAGGTAGCTAAATACGCAGAAAATTGGCCTCACGAGGATCTTATTCACTACAATTTGGAAATTGGAGGCTCCCAAATCTGGACAACATCCAATCAACACAAGTCCCTCATCTAATCCCACAACTTTTGGGAAATTTTTTCAAGATCCCAAGCTCGCTTTTGGGAAGACTTGTGGCAGCAACATCCCATACTTGCAACACTCTTTCAAAAACCTCAGTGGCAATTAACTCTTCAAGGCAGGGATAACATTCAAAACAAGCACTTTTGGACATTATTGAACACTCAGGGATTTCGCAATTGGCTTCCCAATACTCAATGGCAAGAAAATTGGCATGATGAAATCCATGATGACATCTCGTTGGAACTTGCAAAAAGGAAAATTCAATGTCTCGATGGACCATATATTCTTGGGTGGGGTCATGCTCCCCAAGGATTTTTCACTACCAAGGAAGCCTATCAACTGCTCCATCCACCCGATCCAAATCAAGCTGATAAAATTTGGTCCAAAATATGGAACACTAACGTATTGCCCAAAGTCTGCACCTTCCATTGGCTTCTCAACAAGCGCCGCATCTTAACTTGAGAAAATATTCTGAAAAAAGGATTCATTGGCCCTTCCTAGTGCCCCCATGTCAGAATTAGGCAGAAACCATGGATCATCTACTGGATTTGTGCCCCTTTGCAAGCACTCTTTAGGACACAGTCACCACTCTTTGTCGTCGAACTAGTAGAAGGCGCAGTGATGTCACTAATACGATCCTTCATTGGCAAAAGGCCCCCTTCACCAGTAATCTCCTCAAATTTATATGGCTGCTCATCCCTGGGTTATTTCAATAGAACATTTGGAAGGAGAGGAATAAAAGAATCTTCAAAGATCTGGCAACGCCTCACGAGATTGTTTGGACCAAATTCTACAACAATATAAAGGAAAACTTAGCCCTGCGTCAGTGGAGGAAATCGGATCTCCCAACCCTGCCCTCAAAATGCCACATATGGGCCAATTGGAACCTCTTTATCCCTTGTTACTCTGCAGTCTCTCCTGCATTCATCACCCCTTTTGAATCTCCAAGATCTTGGAGGCCTCCTCTTAAGAATCTCTACAAACTCAACTTCGATGGAGCCTCAAAAAGAAATCTAGGCGAAGCTGGTTTTGGCGGAATTTTTCGTGACTCTGAGGGGGTACCCTTGTTGAGCTTCTTTATATCCATCAGTTGGGATAGCAACAACTCTACTAAGTTGCAGGGACTTATCCAAGGTCTCAACCTAGCTCGAGAGAACGACCTCTTTCCCCTGGAGGTGGAAGGGGATTCCCAGATCATCATAAATGCTGCTCAACATCTTCTCCATGGCTCTTCCTCTTCCAAAATCTCACAGAGATGGTGATTAGCCTCTAGATTGGAAAATTTGGAAAATTGGCTTCAAATCCACAAAGCCATTACCTTTATGCATGTTCATAGATCAGCTAATGAAGTAGCAAATCTCATAGCAAACAAAGGTGTGGAACAAGACTCCCCTCTCTTCTCCAGCAAATTCCACTCCATTTCTGATGAATCTATGCACACGACTTGTAATCATATTGATCTGAAAATGGTTTGGATAACTTGTGTGTATTTCAAGAAACTACCACTCAGTTTAAATTAAAATGATCTAGCTTGTACTTAACAATTTTGCGGAATTATTTACTTGAAAATGTGTATGAATTTTTACTATTTATGTGTCTTAACTTCATTTTTTCTTGCTTTAATTTAACATGTATGACAGCAACATAATGCAACAAATAATCATTCAAACACAACAGCAATTTTAATCTAGGAGTTCACCCAAAATCTCATGGCTATGTCTCCTTTGAGCTTTGTCATCATGACTCAGCTCTTTGGGATTATGGTAAATGTTTTTACAAGTAAATACTTAATTCCAATGAATACAAAAATGATCCAAAGGAATGAAAATACCATGAATATCCCTCAAATGGCTGTCCAAACTCTGAAAACAGCTTTAGGCTCTTGTTCACATGATTCCTTCTGTCAGTGCACTAAGCTACTCTTACCTTATAAATGGCACAAACTCCCTCAGAATTATGTTTCTGTCATGGAAACCACTCCTTCTATATCCAATACACATCATACATCAAATATTAACTGATAAATTTCTCAAATTGAGCACTGCATTCCCCAAATAGGCTATCCTCCACGGTTTGCCCAAGGTTGCCTAGAACTTCACATCAGATTTTAGAGCTCTAAAATTTCTCAAAATGTTCTAAAAACACTTCCATTGGTTCCAAAATGACCGAAATAATCAAGATAGATTTTTGGTTCATCAAAAATAGCCTCCGGCTGCTCCGGTTTCGCCTCAATCACCTATCGGCACCCCCTGGCACCAGGGTCAATGAAAACTTCTCTGTTGAGTTTTAAACCTCTAAAAGTATTTAAAACTTGCTTAAACATTTTTAAATAGATTCAGAATGATTTTTTCAGTCAAGAATGAACACTGGTTCACTGCAAATGGTCTTAAACAGCTCTGGCTAAGCCTTGCATTGCTGCTAGCAAAAGATGGAACTAACGGCCCCTGGAACTTTACTGAAGATTTTCTACCTTAAAACGTTACCTACAGGCTCTAAAAACCATTTCATCAGATTCATAACATCTGAATTATCCAATTTAGACTATTGGAACTCTGGAAAAGGACTTTAGCTCCCATGTCTAAGCCTCAAACTGATTTGGTCTCATGGTGGCCCTAATGGCTCCTTCATCTTCCCTGAAGACAAAATCTATGACAATCAAATCCATTCAACCTAAAACATATCTCAAAGTGTTCAGGAGGTTGAAGAGACCCAAAATTGACTTAAATTTTGTCCAATTTGGTTCAATAATCAGAAAATTATGGCAAAAACAAATTTTTGCCTAGTGTCCCTAAAAATCCTCTTCCAAAACTGGAGGAACTCCAGTTAACTTAGCTAAAATGGCAGACAGGCCTGAATTGGAAAACTCCACTCCAAATTCAGCAGTAACATTTAATGTGGTGGTTAGCATTGTGTTCACATGCAGAAATTCTGCTAACTGTCAATTGCTGGCGAATAAGCTTCAACCCTGTTGATACGTGTACTGACCCAAACGCGTGCAAAGGCACCCAACCCGAATGCATGCACTGTGACCCAAATGCATGCAAGGTGACTCGAATGCGTGCAGAGTGACCCGACCTTCCAATAACCAAAAATTTTGCCTTGACCCCTTTTTTTTTAAAACCATTAGGCCTGGGGCCACATGGAAAACAATGATTGGCCTCCACCAACCTTTAACAAAAATCACTTTTAACATATAATTTCTTGCTAAAATGTCAAAAGTCAAACTTGGTCAACTAAAACATGGAGTTTACTGGAGACTTCAAACCTTCATAACTTTCACATACGATGTCGGTTGTGAGGACTGTTCACGGCACTAGAATCGCAGCGACGAGACATTTCCGTTTGTTCAGGTTTGAAACTCTTCTGAGCACTTTGAATTTTGAGCTATCATCCTGTTCCATGATCCAGTTCTGATCACACCTCCCAAATGAGAACCTTTTGGACCCCAAAAGCTCTCTAGAATACTGAAACTGGTCTGTACAGTGAATAAGAATACTGCACCCTCTTCTCTTCAGCCTCCAAACACTTGCCTTGCATGGCTAGTGACCTTGAACTACAACTAGAAAGTAATTCACACTTCCCTTCCTCGATGCTTATCCTCCTGTCAAGAGCTGTCTTTCTTGCACTATCTCAGAAAATTTATGGCGATAAATTTGCAGAAGGAATCTGAACATCACTGCCTTGATCAATGATCTAAGGTGGCTCAAACATAATTCATGCAACATGCGACATTAACAACAAGTCGCCATAAAAAGTGCTATACAATTGACACAAAATCAATGTAAAAAGTGTGCAACACAATGGACACAAGTCGACAAACATGTGCGACACAATCGACACAAGTCGATAAACAACGTGATACTTCTTGATGAACACATTTGCATGTATCGATGTACAATGAACCTATTTATAGTTCGCTATTTACACATACAACTTCCATGCACATGTACACCTTCAACTCTTTCTTTCAAGTAACAAGTACATAATCCCATAAACATGTGGGTGATTAAAGAGTTGAACTAAAAGATATTGCTGCAATATAAGTGAGTATCATACTCATCTTTTACACCTCCATGTCGAAATTTTTCAACAACAAAGAAATTCCTTCAACCGAACCGCATTTATATGCAATCTTGCATCAAAATTTTCAATAGAAATACATGAATACAACCAAAATGTGCATATGTACAAAGGAGTATTTCTTACTGTGTTAGGAAGTCCATCCACTTCTTTCCAAGCCACCTCCATGGTGACTTTTGCTGCTGCAACTCTTCCTCGTGTGAATCTTCCATTTTCACATCGATAATGGAATCCGCAGTTCCACTTGTGCCAATCTTTCTGTCCTCTTGCTGCATGTGCTTTGGACAACTAGTTGGATGCAAAGTCCAACAATGAGAGACACCATATCCCTTCTTTTGGAAAAATGTGCAAAACTTGTGTACCTTCTTTGAAAGTTGTCTTTGCCTCATCTGTTTCCTGTATGATTTCTTCCTCATCCAGCATCTCGAAACAACATGGTTAAATCCACCACAATATGTACAACAAATATTTCTTCCATTTAAGCATGTAAAATTATCATGCTTTGTAGAAACACAATCAAATTGATCATGAGAAGATTTATGCCTCTTGTACTGCTTTGAATGTTCATCCTTTTTGCCTCCTTGAGGAGATGAACTAGTAGAGGCTTCAACTTTCATTTGCAGACTAACATCATCGTTCTTGTCTTGAAAACTATCTAAAATTGCATGCTCACCATAAGTTGCATGTCTACCCTCTTCTTGATGCAACAAAGGCTTAAAGCAATGGCAATCATCTTTGAAAAAAATTTGACATATTTGCATCTTAGAACTTGGAATAAAATTTCTCTTTGAAATAGGCTCACATGCCTTCATGGCTTTGGAGTCTTCGCCATTAAATTGCACATAACCAAGACTAATATTCTTGGGTCATTCCTCAACCGAAATGGGATCAACCATGCCTTATGCATGCTTGCCTAATCATTTACCTTCATAGCCCATTTTAATCATTAATTTGGACCCTATTCCCCTTGTATGTTTTTCGAAAGAACCAACACATCTTTCTAATGAGAAAACTGAAGACAAGTTGGAATGGATTACCTCTTCCTCATGCATTTTCTTGGTCAAAGCCTCTTGGTCTTGATGGAGTTGCTTATTCATATCATGCAATCTTTGAATAATTTCTTCCTTCTCTTCCTTCATGGCAAACAACTGTTCACGAAGTCTAGTGCTTTCTCGTTTATCCTCAAACAAAATCTACACCATGTCCTTCAATATAATAAAGTCATGCTTCATATCATCATCGAAGAATCTTGTGAAGGAGGAAACTTCACTTGTAGAAGTTGTCATTATGATGTCAATGAAAAAATTAGCTTCAACAAAGTTCTCAAAGCTTTCAAAACAAATGAATTTTTTTTTTTATCCAAATGGCTGTAAAGACAAAATCTTATTCAAGCAGCCAACAACAAACAAACTCCAAGAGCTTCTTAACAAACAATCATCAAGAGGGTTTGTTCCAAAAGTGACCTTGAGGTCCCTTGGGGTAAGGAATATGCCTTCAGCCCTTTATTCCTTTTTTTCCTCTCCAAGAATTAGCTAATCAGTAGCTATCCCCAAAACTCAAGCAAACTCAAACAACAATCAGTTTTCAAACAATAAAAGACAATCTTTTACATTGTTTAAACACCTTTCAAGCTATACAATCAAGCAACCAAATGCTCTGTCAAGCAAGAAACTATGCTCTGATACCAACTTGATTTGAAAATGGTCTAGATAACTTGTATGTATTTCAAGAACCTACCACTCAGTTTAAATTAAAATGATCTAGCTTGTACTTGACAATTTTGCGAAATTAATTACTTGAAAGTGGTGTATGAATTTTTGTTGTTTATGTGTCTTAGCTTCATTTGTTCTTGCTGTAATTTAACATGTATGACAGCAACATAATGCAGTAAATAATCATTCAAACACAACAAAAATTTTAATATAGGAGTTCACCCGAAATCTCGTGGGCTACGTCTCCTTTGAGCTTTGTCATCATGACTCAGCTCTTTTGGATTGTGGTAAATGTTTTTACAAGTAAATACTTAATTCAAATGAGTACAAAAATGATCCAAAGGACTGAAAATACCATGAATATCCCTCAAATGGTTTTCCAAACTCTGAAAACAGCTTTAGGCTCTTGTTGACATGATTCCTTCTGTCAGTGCACTAAGTTACTCTAAGCTTCTAAATGGAAAAAAATCCCTCAAAAATTTGTTTATGTCATTGAAACCACTCCTTTTGTATCCAATACACATCATACATCAAATATCAACTGATAAATTTCTCAAATTGAGCAATGCATTCCCCAAATAGGCTATCCTCTACGGTTTTCCCAGGGTTGCCTAGAAATTCACATCAGCTTATCAAGCTATAAAATTTCTCAAAATATTCTAAAACCACTCCATTGGTTCCAAAATTACTGAAATAGTCAATATAGAGTTTTGGTTCATCAAAAATAGCCTTCGGCTGCTTCGGTTTCGCCTTAATCACCTATCGGCACCCCTTGGCACTAGGGTCAAGGAAAACTTCTCTACTGAGTTTTCAACCTCTAAAAGTATTTAACACTTGCTGAAACCTCTGTAAATAGATTCATAATGATGTTTTTAGTCAATAATGACCACTAGTTCACTGCAAATGGTCTCAAACAGCTCTGGCTAAGCCCTACACTGTTACGAGCAAAAGATGGCTCTAATGGCCCCTGGAACTTTACTGAAGCTTTTCGACCTTCAAAAATTCGCTACAGGCTCTATAAAATCATTTCATCAGATTCCAAACATCTGAATTACCCAATTTAGACTATTGGAACTCTGGAAAAGGACTCTAGCTACCCTCTCTAGGCCTCAAACTGATTTGGTCTCATTGTGGCCCTAATGGCTCCTTTATCTTCCATGAAGAAAAAAGCTCTAAATATCACCTCCATTTGACCTCAAACCTATCCCAAAGTGTTCAGGAGGTCGAAGAGACCCAAAATTGACTAACATTTCATCGAATTTGGTTCAATAATCATAAAGTTATGGTAAAAACAAATTTTTGCCCATTGTCCCTAAAAATCCTTCTCCAAAACTGGAGGAACTCCAGTTAACTCAGCTACTCTGAGGTCTTAACAGAGTTTGAGTTATAGTATTGATATTAATGAGCTTTTATGGCGAAGCGCAACATGCACTTCCTTGAAACTTGTAAATTAGCATCCTTGCAAATCCATCCAAGTGGATATGGCTTTGACAGTGGGTCTCAAGCAAACCTCATCTCAGAAGACTTAGTCAAGAAGCTGAAACGTGATACCATTCCACATCCAAAGACATATCCACTTGGATGGATTTGCAAGGATGAAAATTTACAAGTTTCAAGGAAGTGCATGTTGCGCTTTGCCATAACAACTCATTATGTTGACATGGTTGAATTAGATGTGGTACTGCTTGACATTACAAGTGTGGTGTTGGGTAGTCCGTACTTATATGACAGGAAAGTGATCTTCCATCACCATGAGAACAAGTATCATCTATTCAAGGATGGCAACGAGTTTATTGTGAGAGCACATCAGAAGAAGCTAAAATATTCTTTAGTGAATGCAGGGCAATTGAAAAGGCTTGTCAATGCAAGTCAAAACTTGACTTTGTCAAAGGCTTGTCTCAACCTAGCTCGAGAGAATGACCTCTTTCCCTTGGAGGTGGAAGGGGATTCTCAGATCATCATAAATGTTTCTCAACATCTTCTCCATGGCTCTTCCTCTTCCAAAATCTCACATAGTTGGTGATTAGCCTCTAGATTAGAAAATTTGGAACATTGGCTTCAAATCCACAAAGCCATTACCTTTATGCATGTTCGTAGACCAGCCAACGAAGTAGAGGATCTCTTAGCAAACAAAGGTGTGGAACAATACTCCCCTCTCTTCTCCATTAGATTCCACTCCATTTCCGATGAATCTATGTGCACGACTTGTAATCATATGGTCCTTAAATATCTTCAACCGCCGGATGCGGGTGCCTAACGCGTATGGTACAAAAGGCCACTTGGCTCATTGACACAGGGGCACCTAGTTGAATATAATGGAGGCTCATTTACTCTAGAGCATGCAAACATTAAATAAGGTTGACAGAGGAGGAGGTCGACACTCTGCGACATTCACTCCACCTCCCTCAGCGTTCACTCCTGCTAGATGGCCATTAATGGTGGATGGAACCAGAGATCTCCATCTCAAACTTCATTTATCCTTCCATGTCGCTCTTCTTCATCACGCCTCCTCCACTTTTTGCTTTGCTAACTATCTGACTCCCTCTGCGCATCCATCCTCCGCTCAGTAGGTTCTACTATGCTTTTCTAACTATCTGACTCCCCCTCCTGCACTTCAGCCCCTTGTTCGTTCGCATGCACTCTATCCCTCTTAGTTTCCCTTGATGACCAGTAGGTTTTCGACCCTATCTCTCCCTCCCCAGTGCTCTCTGCCCAGCTTCTGGTTCATTTCCCGGAAGAGCAGCACCACGAAATTGGATGGAGAGGCAAAAAGAGGCCTCGCAAGTCTATAATATTGCGCTCCTCTTCCCCTCTGCCCCAAAAATTTGTTGGTCTCCTTGTAAAAAACTTGGAGGATGACTCGGATGGCAACTGGAGCTCCCCTTCGGATGGCACCTGGAAAAAAGTGGCAACGACAGACAGCATGGTTCGCACAACAACTGCAAAGCAGCCCAATGTGGTCTCCTCTTTGACTCTGAAGCCTGACCCCCAGCTCACAAAGGAGGACATACAGACCCTGTCTCAATACAGCAGCTTCGTGATTGAGGAAAATCCACATCAGTTGGACAATGATGCACAGAATCGGTAGAGGCAGCTCCTTGGCTCTCTTATTTCTTAGTTTACACATGCTCATCTATGTTTTTTATGCATATTTTTGCTTCTTCTTGCAAACTTTGCTATCTCTGGACTCATTAATGCCTGGTTTCCCCTTGAAGGGCAGCCCAATTTTTTATTTTTTGAACAGTTCTTATCGAACAAGGGTTGGCTAGTTCAGTAACCACCTGTCCTGAAGCTCGCCTTGTATTTTTGTACATTTTAATATAAATTAGCCTAATTTATAAATAATAATAATAATAATAATAATAATAATGATTTTCCATCACAAATATCAATTACCAAGCTCAATGCTTATAGGAATAATGTCCAAAGACTTGTTTCTATGTAGTAATTCTACATTTTAGTTTATAATAATGACTCATGAGGTACAATACAAATGGAAGTAGGTCACACTGAGCATTAAAGGATAAAAAAAAATTTGAGTACAAATTGGATAAACATTACAAATTTGTATTCCACGGCACTAGACAAACCCACAAATATCTAAAAAGTCATGCAGCAAAATTTACCCTATAAGATGAGATTGCTAAGAAAGTGGATATATGAAATGAAATAATGGAGATGATGGACTCTACTCCTTGCTAAAAAAGTGGATACAAGAAATGAAATAAGGGGGATTATGGACTCTGCTCTTTAAAATTATGACCCTACACTATGTTCTACTCTTAAAATAAAAAATAAAAATAATATTATTTTTTATTAAACTAAAAAATTGTAATCTAATGTGGAGACAATTATTGTTTTACTTTAAAAATTAAAAACTATGAAAACAAAGAATTTATTGTAAACTTTAAAAAAATACTTAAATTTAATGTGTCAATTGCTATATGCTTGATTATAAAAATTAAATACAGCTTTTTCATTTAAAATCCTATCGCCTATCTTTCCATTATTAATAATACAATGATTTATTCAGAAACTACTTAATAATATAAACCCTCCAGCAGCCAGAAGACCGGTTTTCTTGCATTGAATTTTTCTGGGGACAGTTGTCTAGAAAATCTTATGTGTCACTTTGTTTGTGTGCATGTATCTTTTGCTTAGATCTGAATCGGTGAAGAACTGTTATGTGTTTAATTCGATGTTAATTTGAATTTTCAGCATTAACAACTTGATTAACTAGGAGAATTATAACTAGATCTAACAGTAGGGTTTCTACATAAAGTAATATTCAGAAATTTTCACATGGTATCAGAGCCATTGTGTCAATCGCCTTGATAAATCAATAATGTGAAGCCTCATAGAGTTATGTGCATATATGTATAGGAGTTGTCTACCGGGGCCGCGTTTTGGCCCAGACGGCAGAAAACTGCCGGAATCCGGCTAGCTAAAACTCAAAAAATCAGGTGGTCTGAGTGTTTGGAATCCATTTTTGATGCTGGAAATGGATTCAGCACTATGAAAAACCCTTAGGGCACCCGAAATACTAAAGTTTAAGAACTGCAAACAAGATTCTGGGCAAATCTTTGCCGGATTTTCTGAAAATCATTGCCGGATTCTGGGCCAAAACGCGACCTTTTTAGACTACGCGTATATGTATATACGTTGTGTGAATAAGAACATTAGGAACTGATATGTTTAAAAATGATTCAATTTATTAATGTCTTCTATTAAAATATCTAGTCATACATAACCCGAATGCTTAATTCATCCCCCGTTGCCTCACGTTGTTTATTTAACTTTGAAATACGAGTGTAAATGAATGTGTTAGTGAAATTTTTACATGGTGAGTAATTGTTTTACATGGTACATGTGAAATTATACTTCTATAAAATTTGATATGATTTATGTATTTTTTAGTTTAAATATTTATGTATATTTTGGTTTTTTATTTGAAATGTTGAGCAATAAGATGTTCAAATCAACAACCAATCAAATGAAAGATAAATATTAATCTAATAAATTGCATAAAATAAACAAATATATTTTAAAGTTGCACTTTGTAAAATTTTCTCTTCAATAAATTATTATATATAATTATTTCATTACCTTAATTCCTCACAAACCTTCTTAAAGAATATTTGGCGTTTACTCTTGAAGATAGACTCACTTAAGAAGTCTGAAATGTTAGGTTACTAAAAAAATTGGAATAGGTTATTCCTCTCTTATGAAATTTATTATTTATTATTATTTTCATTCGATTTTCTCTTGAAATAGAGTCCATTCCAATAAAATGTGTGTTTACAATTTTTCATATCTGGATATTACAATTTTTAGATATAAATAATGTTGAGATTCAACAAGATGATGAGCTTACTCAAAATCAGTCCCCTTCACTAAGTGGGCCTGCGAGCTATTTTTAGGTGTAAGTCTATTTTTAAACATGGTGATCATATTTCAGAAGTTGCAGGATGCCATTTGTGGATGGTTGGTCAAGTTGGAAAAATAGATAAAATTCTATTTTTAGAATATTGGGCGAAGTCTATTTATAGATCGTCGATCTAAAAATAAAAGTGTCGATTATTATTAGCTCTTAATAATAATCCGACAATAAACATCAACTTATTCTCTTGGAGCACTTAATTTCAGTGTACAGATTTGGAAAATCAGTGGGTTGAAGGAATTACGCAATTCCTAGGGTTTACTGGTGGTTCATGCATGGAGGACTCAGTTAGAACTGAAGTGGCAAAGTTATGACAGAGTTGGAAGAGTAGTTCATGGAGTTGTTATTCAGTTTAACTCAGTTATTGGAGTTAAACTCAGTTGAGCTAGTTGTATCTAGTCTAACCGAATGATACACTAGTGAGAGTGGAGTGAATTAATTAGTTAATTAATTCACAAATAATAACCCATTAATCAACTGAACAATACAGAATGTAACTACAGCACATGTCAGTTCAAGTGAAGAGATACGTGAAAGGGTGAGATGGACTATCCGTTGTGACTATAGTGGTGCATTGATTGCATCACACACACATTAGAGTTTCCAATGAGGATTTTGTAGTCAAGGCAAGGTAGATTCGATTTCATTCAAGGGTCTTCTTCAGCCGGGATTGCGCAGTGGAGGCAGGCTATCAGGTGGCAAAAAATCAGTGCATGGATTTGCAAAATTCTTCATGTTAGTTTGGTTCGATTGATTGTACCGAGAGCTTGATGTACTAAGCTTTGTATAATATTGTTACATGATCTCCATGATACATAATATATGATAGTTGGGTTTTTAGCTTCAGGCTTTCCCGTTAAACAAATGTGTTATGTGCGATTGAATTTATTCACATGTGTTTGCAATTGAGTTTTTAAATTTCCACAAAATATTAATAGTGGAAGGATTCCCCGTATTTAGCAAGAAGATAAAATATTGTTAGATCAGAGAATCCGGAAATATACATGCATCTTGTATATAATTTCTACATCGTATCGTGAGCAAGTACACTTGAAGATTGCAATCAGAGAATTTTTGAGTTCGCTGGGATGACCACTGTCAGTAAAAATTTAAAAGTATAGTTATATACATTGAAATGTCTTTCAATGGATTGCGATTGGAGTATGCCCTTGAGGGCAGCTCGAATCACATAGCCTGGAAGGATAGGATGGAGCGGTGCTGGAGGGTAATGGGCTAAAGGAGTTCATCGATAGCGATATTCCTGAGCCGGGATCTAGCAATGCTGCATTACTTGATGCATGGAAAAAGAAGACTGCAAAGACAAGGAGAATTCTGTTGGAAGGTGTGAAGGACCATATTGTGTCCAACCTTCACGGGAAAGCCACTCCATTCTTAATGTGGAAGGCTTTGACAGACTTGTTCCAAAGCAGAAGTGACCAGAGGAAGTTGGCGCTTACAGACAAGCTTAGAAAAATAAAAATGGAGAAAGGCAAGAGTATTCCAAAATACCTCACGAAGTTTGTCCACTGCAAGGATGAGCTGGGAAGTGGGGGGGTTACTGTTGATGAAGAATACTTGGTGAGCTTGGCTCTCCTTTGGCTTCCAAAGAGTTGACATAGCTACGAAGACTCTGTCAATGGACGGGAGAAACTGCCGGGATGGGAGCGACTTTGGTCGGATCTTGTGCAGGAGGAGATAAGGTGGGGTACCATGGATGGCGCTTCATCGAAGAATGAAGATGAAGAGAATTGCGCTTTGGCTGCCAAATCAAGGAAAGGGAAGGGGAATAAATTTCCTTCAAAATCCGATGCTAAAGGAAAGAAGCAGGATTTGTCCAAAGTGAAGTGTTTTCACTGTCACGAACATGGGCATTTTTCCACTTACTGCCCACAGAAGAATAAGAACAAGAAGGATATTGGAGCTGCAACTGGAGAGGCCTTAGCCTCATAATTTGAACTTGATTTCTCTTTTATCGCATGCTTGGTTTCAATCTATATGGGATCGGTGTGGTATCTTGATAGTGGTGCGTCTTTCCATATGACGGGAGACAAGGAGTTGTTTAGTGACTCGGAGGAGAAGGACCTTCAAATGCATATAGAGATACGCAGATACGACGATGGTCGACAGACGTGAGAGTTGAATTGGGACCATTACCTTTGAGAGGAGTCGCAATCCATTTTTGTTGCTGAAAGATGTTATGCATGTTCCAAGTCCGAAGAAGAACTTGGTCTCTACGGCAATGTTGGAAGACAGAGGTTATGACGTTGTTTTCAGCGAGGTAAAAATTTTCCTGCGACATAAAAAAACGGGTCAAACCAAGAGGATAGGGATTCAAGTTAAGAATCTCTACAAGCTAAAGGTAGATGGCTGCACTGCAATGATGGAAAATCAAAAGAAGTGGTGAGCCGGGATGAGGGAGAATTATGGTACAGGAGATTGGGCCATCTTCACCATGGCGCTTTGAAGATTTTGCAGCAGATTTCTACTGGACTTTCCAAGGGTACTCTTACGCAGTCATATCAGTGCAAAGGATGTACAATGGGTAAGTTTTTGAAGACCACCTTTCATGAGAAGGAGAACCATGCTTTGGTGATCCTAGAGAGAATTCACACAGACTTGTGTGGACCATTCTCAGTTGCTTCAACAATAAAACACAGGTATTATGCGATATTTGTTGATGATTATTCTCGTAGATGATGGATCTTCTTCATGCAGAAGAAGAGTGAAATGTTCTCAAAGTTTTGTGAGTTCTAGGCATTGGTGGAGAAGGAGTCAGGGAAGCAAGTGAAAGCTCTACATAGCGATAATGGTGGTGAATACATCTTGGGTGAATTCAAATACTTCTGTAGAAAAGAAGGAATTCGAAGAGAACTCATAGGGCCTCATAACCCATAGCAGAATGGGGTCGTGGAGAGAAAGAATAGAACGATCATGGGTGATGCACTAGCGATGTTGCATGACTAGGGCCTACTGATGCACTTGTGGGCGGAAGCATGCAACACTGTGGTTTATGTACAAAACCGTTGTCCTCATAGAGTAATTGGCATGAGTACACCCGAAGAAGTTCTTACTAGTAAGAAGCCTAATATTTCTCATTTGAATATTTTTGGCTCACCTGTTTACATTCATGTGACGAAGGATTCCAGGAAGAAGTTGGAGCTGACTGCAGAAGTTGGGATATTTTTGGGGTACACAGAAACACCCCATAACTATCGTGTGTATTTTCCAAACAGTTGGATGACTGTTATGTGACAATATATAAAATTCAATGAGGTGAAAGCCATGAAGTTATCGCTTGAGAGGGAGCTACACTTGCTTGTGGAAGAGGAACTTCTTGTTCCCAAATATGAGCCTCTGGATGTGGATCAGCCACAGGAGGAGATTCATGGAGTGGAGGAGTCCACTCATGCAGAACCAAACATTAGACAAGGCATAAAGCGTACCACAGAAGCCGAGAGACTGAAGCTTGATGCGGCACAGAATGTAGGAGTCCCTACATCATAGCATAGACATAGATAGTCACCTAACCGATATAGTGGATACATGGCTCTTATGAGCAAGTGTATTGTGACAGAGCCATCTTATTTTGAAGAAGTAGCATAAGAGCCCACATGGGTAGATGCCATGGTGGAGGAGTATGACTCCATTGTCAGAAACAGTGCTTGGGAGATTGTTCCAAGGCCGGTGGGAAAATCAATTGTAGGATCGAGATAGATCTACAAGGTAAAGCAAGCTGCTGATGGGAGCATTGAGAATTATAAGGAAAGATTTTATTCCCGGGGCTTCTCACAGATTAAGGGGATTGATTATGAAGAAACCTTTGCACCTATCACACAATATTATTCCATAAGGACCATCCTTGCTCTCTCAATGTAGATGGGTTGGCACATTCATCAGATGGATGTGAAGATTGCGTTCCTTAATGGGATCATTGAAGAAGAGGTGTACATTGAGTAGCCTGAAGGATTTGAGATCTTTAGCAGCGAGTCACATGTGTGAAGACTCAAAAGAACATTGTATAGGCTGAAGCAAGCACCACGTGCTTGGTACACATGGATCGACAACTATTTCACTGGACTTGGCTTCACCAAGAGTCAGGCAGATGAAAACCTATACCAAATTGTGGTGGAGGGTAAGATTTTAATCATTGTTCTTTATGTTGATGATTTAATACTAACGAGTGATGAGTAGTTGATACACTCATGCAAGGAAGATCTTTCAAGGAGTTTGAGATGAAGTATTTGGGCCTCCTTCATTATTTCCTTGGATTTGAAATATGGCAGTGGGAAGGTGAACTGTTTTTGTCTCAAGGCAAGTATGCCCAGGAGATAATGGAGAAGTTTCACATGCAAGGCTGCAAGCCTATTGATACTCCTCTTCCAAGAAATTGGAGGAAAGAGGATGCTACATCGGCAAAGGTAGTGGATGCGCCATTATCAACAAATGCAGGGTTCGCTCATGTATTTAGTTAATACAAGACCGGACATATGCTATCCTTGGGAATCCGCTGCATAAGAAATAAGGAGCCACTGTTTTTTTGGGGCACAGCAGCATGTCCTAAGGTAAATCGGGGCACATCTGAGTATGGTTTATGGTACAGACAGACAGATGAGGTGAAGTTGCATGGCTTCACGGATGCAGATTGGGCAGGAAGCCCAATAGGAAGAAAGAGCACATTAGGAGGGATTTTCAGTATCAGATCTACGGCAGTTTCTTGGTACAGTAGGAAACAAAGATCTGTGGCACTCAGTTCAGCGGAAGCAGAATAAATGGCAGCAATTCAAGCCGCATGTGAGGCTATCTAGATGAGGAAGATCTTGGTTGGTTTGTTCGGTTCACATTTAGATCCCATAGTGATACATTGTGATAATAAGAGTTGCATTAAACTATCGTTTAATCCTGTGTTTCATGATAGATCTAAACATATTGATATCTGGTATCATCATGTCAGAGATTGTGTGTAGCGGAAGATCATAAGCAGCCACAAGACATTCCTACGAAGACTGTAAAGATGGGATATCTACCAAGGTGCTCGCCACAGAGGAAAACTTAAATACCACAGGCGCACTGGGGGTGAAGGATAATCCCTATCTGTTGAGAGGGGAGTGTTGAGATTCAACAAGATGATGAGCTTAGTGAAAACCGCCACCTTCACTAAGTGGGTCTCGCAAGATCACTAAGTGGGGCCCGCAAGCTATTTTTAGGTGTATGTCTATTTTTAGACATGGTGAGCATATTCTATAAGTTGCAGGATGCTATTTGTAGATGGTTGGTCAAATGTGAAAAATAGATGAAATTCTATTTTTAGAAGATTGGACGAAGCCTATTTATAGATCGTTGATCTAAAAATAAAAATACTATTGTGTTTTAACAATAATCCGAGAAGAAGACAACTTATTCTCGACACTTAATCTCGGCGTTGTACAAATTTGGCAATTCAAAGGCTAAAGGAATTACGCAATTCCTAGGGTTTACTAATGGTTCGTGCATGGAGGACTCTGTTAGAACTGAAGTGGAAAATTTATGACATATTTGGAAGAGTAGTTCATGGAGTTGTTATTCAATTTAACTTAGTTAATGGAGTTAAACTTAGTTGAGTTAGTTGTATCTAGTCCAACTAAATGGTACACTAGTGAGACTGGACTAAATTAATTAGTTAATTAATTCACAAATAATAACTCATTAATCAACTGAACAAATACAATAGTTAACTACATTGCATTTCAGTTCCAGTGGAGACCCAGTGGAGAGTTAGGTGAAAGGGAAAGATGGACTATCCTTTGTGACTATAGTGATGCATTAATTGCACCACACACACATTCGAGTTTTCAATGAGGATTGCATAGTGCAAGCAAGGTAGATTCGAATTCATTCAGGTCTTCTTCGATAGTGATTGTTGTTGAGGTGTGTTATTAGGTGTTAAGAAATTGCATGTATATTTGCATATTTTCTTAATATGTGTGACGATTGATTGTACTGAGATCTTGATGTACTAAGCTGTGTATGGGGATTGTTACATGATCTCCATGATACAAAATATATGATAGTTGGGGTTTTCAGCTTCAGGATTTCCTGTTAAACAACTGTGTTATGTGCGATTGTTTTTATTGCTTCATGTGTTTGCAATTGAGTTTAAATTTCCGCAAAATATTAACAGTGGAAGGATTCTGTATTTAGCAAGAAGATAAATATTGTTAGACCAGGAGAATATGGATATATACATGCATCTTGTATATAATTTCTACAAATACTTAACATATCTGTATTACAAATATGTGTTTACAAAATTTAATATCCAGATATTTAATAGATATGTATTAATATAGGCCCGGGCCCATAATAATTTCAAAACAATTATATTAAGACGACATTGCAGTGTGCAGATTCCCAAATGTTGCGGACTCAGACACAGATTTAAGGTTCAACACCCAGTCGCTTTGCCTCGATACCCTTCCTCAACTCAAACACTTAACCTGTGAGGGATGAAAGTAAGGAAACTATCGATTCCTAAAGAATTGTGTCCAAACCTAGAACATCTCAACCTTAGATTTTGTTCTGAACTAGTGGAGGTTGGAGAGTTGCCAACAACACTAACATCTTTGGAGTTGCAAGGAAGTATTGCGTTGGAAAAAATAAGTGGGCTTCCTGGTCTTGCAAACCTTCAACTAGACTTCACTAGACAGTGCCTCATATGCTAGCATTTCTGGCTTTTTAGGGGCTAAAGTTTCCTTTCATCCTACAAGATTTTAGAGTGTTGTAACTCTCATTGTGTCATTATATAACTATTTTTCAAGTAATATATGTTGTATTTATCTCACTGAAGAATAAAATAAAAATGTAATTCATTATAACATCTTAGTTTTAAGTGACAAGAAGACCTCATTTCTCATTGGTGAGAAAAGTATGCACATGGCACCACAACCTATTTGATATGTATAGACAAACTAAAAGACTTCGTGGAGATGGCGCACTGTATCGTTTATGAGTTACTCATACATGCATATGTAGAATGCGATGCACTATGAAAGAACTTGTGGTAGGTACATTAAACAAATATCTCTAAGCAAACAATGTCATCCAAAACCTACTATTAAAGCAACCAGTATACAACAATAGTAGGATTACTAATGGGGAATTGCACGGAACTTAATTGGCCAAACCAGGTAACCATTTTGCACCTTAGTAAAATTGGTTGAGCTTTGTTCTTGGTCATAGTTCACCCTAATCTGTCTAATTTCATTCAATTGGCCTAGGTTTTATTCTTAGTTTACCGAGTAATGGTCATACTTGAAAGAAGACACAAAGTAATTGTAACAACCTGGTTAAAAATCCATATAAAAATAAATAAGACCATGGTTGATGGGACACATATTCCAAGATGAATGTTGGACAAAACATCCTAGCGTGTGTTCATTTTGGTTATTATGGCTAAAGGAAATGACAAAGGCTTTGGAAAGGTGAAGGGACATTTATTGGCATTTATTTATGAAAATAATAGAAAATAGGATAAACGGAAGGTGAAAGGTCACAGGTTGCATGTGAGGAGGAAAATGAAGGAAAATAATGGAAAATTGAAGAAAATAAATGCCTCATTAATAAAAAGGCTTCTGAGGATCAGTTGGTAGGCTTTGATCAGTCTATTTTTGGAGCTCTCTCATTATTCTCTCTCTCCCTCTCTCTCTCTCTCTCACATACTCTTGGATACTTAGATTTTTCTTGGAGCACTCTTGGCGAGTGTGGATACTGGGTGATTTGGAGCCAGAAGGCAAAGGAAAAGTAGGAAAGCGCAAGCGGTCATCGGGAGCAGCAGCTACAACGAGTTTTGATTGCAGGTACCGAGTTGCATGTTTGTTTTCCTCATCAGTTTTGGCATGCAGGGTGTATGCATGTGGATTTTCCTAGCCTTGCCATTTCCTGCATAGCCATGATGTTGTGGGCTTATTTCCATTGGTTGTTTTCTGGTTGGTTCTCATGATTCCTTTAGTTGTGGGTTGAGTTATTAGTTCCTGGAAGCCTTGGTTGGACAAACTCTCTTGAAACCCAACGGAAAATAGTGCATTGAGTTACTAGTTTTGGAAGCCTTGGTTGGACAAACGCTCTGAAAGCCTTAGGTGCATTGAGTTACTAGTCTTGGAAGCCCTAGTTTGAAATATGCTTTAGAAGCCCTATAACAGTTGCTGTTGAGTTAAATCCTGGAAGCCCCGGTTGGATCAAACACTCTGGAGCCCTATAAAAAATTGGATGGATACCAATCCGTGATGGTTTTGATGTCCGACTGTGAGGTGGAATCACTAGTTGAGGGTTGAGGTGGTTTGGCCTCTGGAAGCCTTAGGTTGATTTTGATTGATGTGTTTGATGAGATCCCACATTTGTGCTTAGAATATGGCATGGGGGTGATTGACTAAAGTGAGATTTGGCTTAGCCAATCTATGGTCGAGTGGAACATGGAAATCCCATCTCCGGTGTGTTTTTCCATTCAATAATGAAGAGCTCATTCCTTTGGTATTTGGTATGCAAATGTACTAGTTTATTTATGGTTTTTATTGTTGTTGTATCCATTGTATTTCCAAGGTTATAAGCATGTATTTAATCAATGATAATGTATGGATCCATGTGTTTGCTTGTAAATGAATGCATAATGTATCTATTGTCAAATAGATTGTATTGCAGCTAATGATGTAAGGGAGCAATGCTTCTTAGTGATTCTCTGATAAGTATGATACCCCTATGTTTAAATCTGTTTTTACACCTGTAGTTTCGATGTTTGTGACATGTTTGACAAAAAGCCTGTCATGGCTAGTAGGGGTTGGGTTGAGTCCTTGATGATATGTTTGCTTCTACATCATTGTCTTGTTGTTTTTTATCATGTATAAACTTTTCATGAAGTTCTGGGCTATGACTTGGACTTTGGGAATGAAAAGGTGGCTCAAATCTCGGATCCGTAGGAGCATAATTGAGCATTTGGGGCCCTAGCCACTAGCATGCAATGTTAAGCACGTGACTATAGCCTCTTGGCCGCTGGCATGCAGTGTTATGCATGCGACTATGACTCAAAGAGGACAAAATGTCAATGTGAGCAAGGGGTAAGAAGCCTGGAATGTTGAGTTAGCTCTTGGGGGTGTTATTGATGATGTACAAGGCCTGTTTTCCATGTTTCTGTTGGTTCCACTTCCTTAAGGTCACCTAGGAGGTTGAATCTCATATTAGTAACCTTTCATCACATTCTTACCCTATTTGGTCGGTTACTTGGGTAGATGTGGGAGGATGGTGTTACAATAATATGTCTTTAGAGGGACACCTGCTAGGAGTAAACATGGGTGGTTTATGGAAAAACAACCCCATAAATTCCCTACACCTAATCCTTTTTCTCTATATTTATTTTCATGAGCATGCGATTTTTCTTTTCAAAGTGTTTCCAATGTAATGTTTGAGATCGATTTTTAGTAGTGTGAATAACGTAATGTCCAATTGGATTTAATTGTACAGGAGAGACATCGTTGCTCTCTTCATAATTAATTGAAATTTGTTGTGTTGTTGAAAACAATTGACTCTAGTGTATTTTTGTTATTGAGTTGTAGAACCAAATTAAAGATAATGTTCAACATTTATTTGTTTCCTGGATTAAACTATCATGAAGAATTTATGTTTTGTTTCCCAAATTAAGGTAGCGTGAAGAATTTTTGGTTTAAGCTTATAAGGGAAATGAAATTTTGCACACATTGCAAATGGTTGTTTGGGAAATATTGGTATGTAAAATTATGCAAATCTTGATTACTATTTTAAAATTCTATATTTCAAATGTAAGATTTAGAGGGTTTTTTTTTTTAATTGCAAATTTTGTGTGCTAAAAATGAATATTTTTTTGTAAATCATTACTTTGAATGTAATTAAATTTATTGAGTTGTAAAATTTATAAATAAAAAATTATGAGTATTTGTGTTCTTAAGAGAATTTTTGAAATTATGTAGTTGATTTCCAATTCTAAAATTTAGTTATGAACTTAGAATCTAGTTATGAGCATGCATTCAAGAAGGAAGTCTTCCCAAATATTCTATTCTTATGTGTATTTTTACCTTGAAACAATTATTAATATTATTTGTAAATGAGAAAAATAAGAATTCATTGTATTTTTGCATCTTTAGAAACAATTACTAATATTATTTATAAATAAGAATGCATGTGCTAAATAATACTCTTAAAAAATGGATATTGGTAAGTTCCGTATATTTAAAAACACTACACATCTCTCAATTAGTCATTAGTTAAGCATTAGTTATCACGCCATAATTGTTTTCATTTGATTAATTTCTCATTACTACGATGGCGATTAATGAAATAAACAATCAAATAACCCTGGCATAATTGGAATATCATATGACAACAACGAACTAATCTAGGGGAGAGATGTCTTATATTGCGCAGAAACTAGTAATTGTTATAGTACTGGTCTCACCAATCCATTAGAGATTGAGATATGTGCAATCAATAAGTAAACAAAAACAAATAATTTTAAGTTCAAAAATCTTTTAAATTATGTTTAAAATTTCCCAAAACATTGACTCGGTCCACAATTGTCCATAAATAGTTTGTTAAGTATTAAGAGTACAAATCATATTGTCTCAACTAAAAAACTCATAAAACCATTAATCCTTCCAAAATGGTCTATTCCAGAAGTACAAAGTAGGAGCCACTTCAACTCCACTGATCAGAATCGATACTGTATATCCCAACTGCATATCCATACCTACACATAATAAAAGTTAATGTATGTCACTCATAACTGCTGTGTTATTCAACATTTAAATCCATTGTGTTCAATAAATGACAACCACCCAATAACAACATTTAAAACCATTGTGTACAATAAATGACACCCACCCAATAATTTCAATAAATGACATTCAACCTATTCTATTTCCCATTAAAACAGATTAAAGCACATGGATCAACAAAAAAAAATTCTCAGCCATTGGATCACATCAAATTCAATCCTGATCACACATGCAAAATGAAGCCATTGCAATCCATGTCCATCATTGTCACCAATTAAATTCAACTTCAAAAAACTATAAAGAAGTTAAACCACTGCTAAAGCTGCATGTTTCACATTCAAAATATTCACCAGCCCTGGAGACAACCAAAAAAAAAGACAAAATACACCCCAAAACATTTTCCACAAGGTATTCAAAGTAGTTTTTCAATTACAACCAATAGTGTCGGCGCTTATTTTAATTTATGAGTCTTTATTACAGTTTTCTTACACTTTTATTTTCATTTCTGAGTCTTTATTTCAATTTTTTTATTTTCATTTCTAAGTATTTATTTCAGTTTTCTTACAGTTCTCTCCTTTGATTTGTGTTGAGGAGATGAATGTTATCAATAGTTCTAGGCAATGCACTTTACAACTAGGTCCAAGAATAGAGCTCCTAAGGCTACCCTCAACAACCAAACAACTAGCAAAATTTAAGGCTACCCTTAGCAACCAAACAACTTGCAAAATTACTGTGTCTTCCCAACTATTTTTGGCTATCATCTATCATAGAGCATGTATAATTTATTGTACAATAAGTTTGTCAGTGTGATGCTATTCAAAAACATCAGCAACTCAATTCTCTGTAAGTTTGAACATATACAACAACAAAATTAACAAAATGTATAACAAAATTAACTAGATTACAACAAAAACTTATTTGTCTAGGTAGTGCACTTTATAAATAGGTCTGAGAATAGAGCTAAGGCTACCCTCAATAGCCAAAAAACTTGCAAAATTATATAGAGTGAATGTCTCTAACTTAGGATGTATGTGAGTGTCTCTAAAATTGTAAGACTTTACAATCATTGTATATCAAACCCATATATAGAGTGTACAACTATATGTGCACTATAAATTGTGTTAGCAATATCATATAGAAGATCTTTGTCGCAAACTGTTACTCCTGCAAGCTCTTTAATTCCTTGAAGACAACTCAAGAAAGACCTGCTGAAAGAACTCTCTCAATGAAAACTATTGCGTCTAGATTTATTCTGTATCCAAATTGACCCAAATATGAGTAGCCTTGTTTAATAGGGAAAATAGCCATTATGATGTAATTTTTTTCAATTAAGTCTTCAAGGAATCCCTTGTATATAACAAAGGAGGAAAAAATACTAGCTTTTATAAAGAATATGCAGTGTACTATTTCTATAGGTAAGTTCTATAAAGACTGCCCCCCCTCCCTAGTGCTATTGTTGTTATACTGAAGGATTGGTATTCCATCCCATCATCGTAGGTTTTTGGTAGTACTAGAAGGGTCTAATATCAGTCCCTCACCCTTGTAAAAGTGGATAAATTCAAGAGCATAGCAGTGACCTATGCAAGATAGTAAATTGGGAAGTGAAAAGAGCCCTGTCCAAGTAGGTAAATTCACTACTGAAATTTGGCCATACCAACAGCCCAAGAGATGGGAAATTCAAGGGCAGAGCAATGGTATTGCCCATCCAATGATACCATGCCTCTCTATTGGGAAAATTCACTCTCCAACATTGTAAGACTTTACAGTGATTGTATTTTAAGTGTAAAAACAAGTTATCAAAACTGTCATTGTATTTTAAGTGTAAAAACAAGTTATAAAAACAACCATTGTATTTTAAGTGTAAAAATAAGTTATCAAAATAGTCATTATATTTTAAGTGTAAAAACACGTTATTAAAACAATAATCACTAATATATTTAAAGACATACAACTAATTCCATCTTTAGATTTGTTTTTTTAAAGATATTGTAAAAAAGATATATGTATGAAAATCTCTTGAATTTCTACTAACATACATGTTGATAATTCTTGTAATAAAGCAGAGATATGTTTGGCTTGTATGAAAACATACTTTTCAATTATTCTTAAATAAATGCATGCAATAATTCAGCAAGTAGCTGCATCTATGACAAGAGTTAGTAATTTAGCTCGCACAAGGAGAAATGACATAAGAGTGACCAAGGGTGCCCAACTACAATGCACTTCATCAGATGAGGAAAAGACATGTGATGTAAATGTCAACAATGCTCCAAGCAATGTTGTTGAGGATGACCATGTGGCTGAAGCTGATGTTGTTACACCATCACTCACAAAGCCACCGTCAACCACAGTCCAAGGGGCAAGTTAAAATAAAAATATCAGTGCTATAAGAGGCTGGAAAAAAAAAAGAAATGTTAGCTGCAATTGAAGGCATAGAGTTTAACGGATATTTAGTTTGGGCACTTGCAAAGAAACATGGTATTCCTCCCTCATCAATACATTATTGGATAAATGGGTTCACTTATACCAAATGTAGAGGGCCTCTTACAGTTATGACTGAAGAGGAGGAGGCCGAGGTGGTTGAGTGGTGTAAAGAAATGGCCCATTTGGGACATGGGCTAGAGTTGATTCAACTCAAATCTATAGTTGCTCAAATCTGTTAAGGGAGACCAAACCCATTCAAAGATGGGTTTACTGGTAAATCATGGTGGTTTGGGTTAAAAAAAGGCATTCAGACCTTGTATTGCGTACAACTGAGGGCCTTGACAGAGACAGAGCATTAAATTTTCGCCCTGCAGTTGTATCTAAGTTCTATGACACTCTTTCTTGTGCATGCGATAAACATTTTTATGATGCAAACCATATAAGGAACTGTGATGAAATAGGTTTATAGGCGGGAATGAATTTTAGCATGCAGGTAATTTCCAAGAGAGGGAGGCGAAACGTGCCAAATATTTTTCCTAAGAGCAGAAAGTGGATAACCATTTTATGTTGTGTCAATGTAATTGGTGCTTCAGTCCTAGGATTTTGTCTATTTAAAGGTAAAAATCAGTTGAAAAAAATATATTCAAATCTGTGAACCAGGTGCATGCATGGTTGCGCATCCCCATGCATGGATGACTAAAGAATTTTTTTTTAAATTGGTTTTTCCACTTTGCTGCATTTGTACCAGGTGGTGTCTCACCTAATAACATACACTTATTGATATTAGATGAGCGTGGAAGCCACATGGTTGTACAAACAATTGAGGAAGCAAACAATTTGGCCATTGACCTTTTAACATTACCTGCTCATACCACTCACAGGTTGCAACCCCTTGATGTTAGTGTGTTTGGCTCTTTCAAGAATAATTTTAGGTTAGAGTGTGCTGCATGGATGGAAAAGAATCCAGAGGTTGAGGTGAAAATTTTCAAGCTAGCAGAGCTTGCAAGTAAAGCGTTTAAAAAGGCTCTGACACCATCAAATATCAAGGTTGGCTTTAAGAGGATAGGAATTTGGCCGTTGAATTGTGATGCTCTTATGCATGATACTGGTTGTAGCCAAGATTTTCTTGTGGATGGTCAAGAAGAAGGGCATGTCTAAACAAATGTTGAAGTGCAAGAAGAAGTAGATGAACATGCTGATGTGGTTGCACCTAGTAATATAATTTCCCTCTCAAGGACAATTATATGCTGATGATGATGAGTAGGTATGTGAAACACAATATATTCATGAATAAATTGATAGCAACATGGAGGTTGTACTACCAACTCAAGCATATGGAACCTTTGTTGTTGATATTGTTAATGGCATTTGTGAACATGCAATTGATAATGCAGATGTAGCTGAAAATGAAATTGCTGATATTGTTAATGCAAGTGTAGTTGAAAATGAAATTATTAATATTGTTAATAACATTGAAAATGACTAATTGACATGTCCAAGCCAACTAAACCCACCATCATGGCTGGCAGAAGCCATGATTAATTTGAATGAACACAGTGTCTTAAGAACCAATGAACACAACAAGAACATGCCTTCACAACCGATTGAATTAAACAATGAAATTGTTCTTTTTTTTGTGGACAATAGATCAATGGAAGAAGATGAAGCACATAATGAGACATCAGATGAAGATAACAATATAGTTCAATCAATTATCATAGATACTGAAAGGCAAGTGCCAAGCAATGACATACATTTGGGGGCGGTGGGAGGGGAGTGGTGAAGAAGTTACTTGCGCAGTTTCTAAAGCTAGCAGTAGAAAGAGTGTCAATGAAAAAGAAGCAAGGAACACCCAGTAGCCTTCGTTTGGACTGAAGTTCACAGTTACTCACCTCAGACGACTATATAAAACTCTTAGTTGAGTCTGAAAAAAAAAAAGGTTGAAATTTACGAATTAAAACAGAAAAAAAGGATCTAGCCAAGGAGAAGAAGGCAACAAGGACTGTTGCAACACAACGTCGAGCAAATGAAAGACTTTAAAGAGAGGAAGAGCAAAGCAAGAGAAGGAGCAACAAAAAAAAAATGGCAAGATAGGAAAATGAAGCAAGAAAGGCTAAACAAACACTTGAAAATGAACAAGGGATGACTAATATGGTTGACATAAATGCAAACACAGTTGATGAAACTAGGGAAATGTTCAACACATTAAACAATATCGCAAATAATACACCATTATTCCAAGACCTCATAAACATTCAAGTGCCTCATTATCAAAATGGGGGTTTACCCACTTGCCTTATTCGTACCACAGAAGGTGTGAATTCAATTTATGCTCATCACACACCTCCACTTAGCGCAAGCGTGAGGTATGGGTACTCAATTCCTCCATGGTTGGAAGGGACAAAGTGGTCTCAATTATATGGCAACAATCAACCACAACCTAATCAACCCTTCTTAGGAAGGGCAACCTACTTGGCTCAATCAGGGAACTTAGGGTTTAGCACTGAAGATTCTCAAGACCATAAAGAATAGGGGTGTTATAAGTTTTTGGTTGTAACCACATTATGATGTGGATTTTGGATGGAATGTCTATTTTTCTAGTCACATGAAGGTTGATTTATTCCATACTGTATGCGGCATTGTAACCAAAATTGATCTTAGAAGGAACATCTATAGTCTATTATAATAGAACATTCTAACATAATGACATGAGAATGTTGTTAGTTCTTTTAGTTTTTTGATAGTATATATTGTTATTTTATGAAGATTTTCTAAATTTCTATATGTTTGGACTTTTTTATCTTAATAGATCCAAGATTTCCTCTACTACACTAAGTATAATTCAAATGCTTTCATCATACTTTGCAAACCATATCTCACATATCTATCCACACACAACATGCAGCAAAGCATACCTCTTTATACAAACTTCATTCATATGAATATTAACATTTATCTTAGAAGGAACATGTATAGTCTATTATAATGTTATTAGTACTTTTAGTTATTTAATACTGTATGTACTTAGTTTTTCCTGAACACATAAACTCAATTAATACAAATCACAATATCATTATCTCTATAACACAACTCTCATAATCAATCATCCATCTCGAGTCTCAATACAACAGGCAAGAGTTAAGACAACACTCACTCACACATACAACAAATATGTTCACGACAACTCTCTCGCTCAACCATATGAACATGACAACAATGATGTCTGCACAAAACTCACTCAAAATTACAAAGCTTCAGTATAAAATGCAGAGTATGTATATAGCTCTCTGCTACATGTGACACTTTGCCATAAATTCTTTGCAAAACAAATAATGTCAACATACAAAATGTCAATACCTAACCCTACAATAAACTCAGTTAGTGCAAATCACAGTATTATCATCTCTACAACATAAATCTCAGACACAATCACGCCTCTCGAGTCTCAATACAATAGCCAACAGTCAATACAACAACCAACAGTCAAGACAACATTCACTCACACAAAAAACAAATATGCTCACAACAACTCTCTCACTCAACCATATGCAACATGACAACAATGATGTCTGCATAAAACTCACTGAAAATTACAAAGCTTCAATATAAAATGCAGAGTATGTATATATCTCTCTGCTACATGTGACACTTTGCCATAACTTCTTTACAAAAACAATAATGTCAACATACAAAATGCCAATACACAACCCTACAATAAAATAAGTTAATACAAATGACAATATCATCATCTCTACAACATAACTCTCAGAATCAATCATCTCTCTTGACTCTCAATACCACAGCCAACAATCAATACAACAACCAAGATTCAAGACAACATTCACTCACAAAAAATATATATATGCTCACAACAACTCTCTTGTTGAGCCATATGCAACATGACAACAATGATCTCTACACAAAACTCACTCAAAATTACAAAGCTTCAATATAAAATGCATAGTATGTATATATATCTCTGCTACATGTGACACTTTGCCATAACTTCTTTCCAAAAAAATAATGTCAGCATGCAAAATGGAAAAACATAACCCTACAATAAACTCAATTAATACAAATGACAATATCATCATCTCTACAACATAACTCTCAGAATCAATCATCCATTTTGACTCTCAATACCACAACCAACATTCAAGACAGCATTCACTCACACAAAAAAATATGGTCACAAAAATTGTCTCACTCGGCAATATGCAACATGACAACAATGATGTCTGCACAAAACTCACTGAAAATTACAAAGCTTCAATATAAAATGCAGAGTATGTATATATCTCTCTGCTACATGTGACATTTTGCCATAACTTCTTTGCAAAAAAAATAATGTCAGCATACAAAATGCCAATACATAACCCTACAATAAACTTAGTTAATACAAATGACAATATCATCATCTCTACAACATAACTCTCAAAATCAATCATCCCTCTCGACTCTCAGTACCACAACCAATAGTCAATACAACAGGCAAGAGTCAAGACAACATTCAATCATACAAAAAACAAATATGCTCACAACAACTCTCCCGCTCAGCGATATGCAACATGACAATAATGATCTCTGCACAAAAATCACTCAAAATTACAAATGCTTCAATATAAAATGTAGACTATGTATATATATCTCTGCTACCTATAACACTTTGCCATAACTTCTTTGCAAAAAAAATAATGTCAGCATACAAAATGCCATACATAACCCTACAATAAACTCAGTTAATACAAATGAAAATATCATAATCTCTACAACATAACTCTTAGAATCAACCATCCCTCTCGACTCTCAATACCACAGCCAACAGTGAATACAACAACCAAGAGTCAAGACAACATTCACTCACACAAAAAACAAATATGCTCATAACAACTCTCTTGCTCAGCCATATGCAACATGACAACAATGATCTCTGCATAAAGCCCACTCAAAATTACAAAGCTTCAATATAAAATGCAAAGTCTGTATATATATCTCTGCTACATGTGACACTTTGCCATTACTTCTTTGCAAAAAAAATAGTGTCAGCGTACAAAATGCCAATACTTAACCGTACAATAAACTCAATTAATAAAAATCACAATATCATCATCTCTACAACACAACTCTCAGAATCAATCATCTCTCTTGAGTCTCAATACAACAGCCAATAGTAAAGACAACATTCACTCACATGAAAAACAAATATGCTCACAACAACTCTCTCGCTCAGCGATATGCAACATGACAACAATAATCTCTGCACAAAACTCACTCAAAATTACAAAGCTTCAAAATTGCATGCAAACTAATGATGATAACATGCAAATAGTTGAATATAGATTATTGTAAATAGAACAACAATTGTTCCTGAATGTAAAGTACCAATCTGTGATGGCCATGCAATTTCAATTATGTCTTCTTACTTGAGACACACATGGAGTCAATTCCTATTGAGATTCCATGTATATAATTTTCTTCAGTTTCATATGGATATTACTACTCCCAAGTCTAGTATTGTTTAACCTACACACTCCTTTAATGTATTCTCGAGTATGTCTACCACTGAAGAGAGGTATGAATAATTCAAGAAAGAGAATAATCCACTCTCTTTTTCAAATAGAATAACTACTCAAACTTTTAATAGTAGTAGAATATGAAAGAAAACAATTTAGAGTGGCTAGCTTACAACCTATGTAAACAAAGATGAGAAGGACATGGAACCACATGATTTATGATACTTCTATTTTTAAAGTTGACTTAAGGCAATTTCATGCCTTTGATAAGGCTGAGTTCCATAAACAAAATGGCAAATGTAATATATAATGATTACAACAATGCAATTGTGGAGGTTTGAAAGCTTAGATAAAGAGTCAACAAGTTGTTTAAATATTTGTGACTTGAAAAGGTTATCAATAAAGCTAAAGTAAATAGAATCCATGAGTTGGAGAATGATATTTAACATTTAGCAACAAAGCCCAAAAAGGCTAAAATTGCGGTTGCACTACTCAAAGCTAATGACAATAAGATCAAGGGATTATAGGTTGAGTTGGTTATTAAAGATGTCATTCTCAGAATCGAAGCATTGCAGAGCCCCCAAGTTTGAAGTTGCCATTGTAGAAAGTGATGCTTTAGCTTCAAAAAAATAAATCTCAAGCTAATAATTATTGCAGAAAAGATGAGAAAGGTAAATTGCAAAAATACCATAGAAGCCGATGAAACGACAACCAGAGAACCAAATATTCCAACATGGGATTAAAGTGTTAAAAAACATCGAATTTAAGTGTTAAAAGCCACAGAAGTTGATAAAACCGCAACCAGAGAGCCAAATATTCCAACACATAATTTAAGTGTTAAAAAACACAGAATTTAAGTGTTAAAAACCATAGAAGCCAATAAAACCGCAACCAGAGAGCCAAATATTTCAACACATATTTTAAGTGCTAAAAAACACAGAAGCTAGTTGGTAGGAATAGAATTCCTACCAGGGAGGTGCAGAAGCCAGTGTGAGAGCTACAAATGCCAGTCGCCCTAAACCTCACCAATCTCACCAAACCTCGCCATTACCTGCAACAAACACAAATTACTAAAAACACACCACAAAAATACAAAAAAAATGCAAAAAAAACACAAAGTAGTTGCATAATTATCTGAATGGACCTCAAAACCTCCATGTCGACCACCGAAATTCCCACTGGCTCTTTTAAAAACAACATTCAAACCGCTTGTTTAAGATCTCCTACAATTCTGAACCGTTTAAAAACTCCTCCAAACGAAAACACAAGACAAACAGTCTCAAAATGCCGCACAACCAAGAACAATTGAAGACTAGCTAAAAATAGTTGAAGACCGCATTGAAACTGCATAACCAAACGAACAGTGTCACAAAGCCACGCAACCCAGAACAGTGCCAAACCACAAATAGATTGTATAAAATAGCGAACAGGTGAACATAGGTGGACCAAGTGAACAAACACTTACGCCTCACAAACGAGCGACCAACAAAGCTCACTGCCCACACACCGGGCTCAGACGAGAATGCACAGGGATGCAGATCCATGACACTAAACACAACGGAGAAAACCCTAAACGAACCTTAAACTGAAATTTAATATCCCCACCAATCACAACAAGTGGTAGATTCCAATCAGCACATGTCGTACAAGGTTCCTGGTGGTGACCACGTGGTTTGCCTCCGTGGAATGGAGGGCGCGCAAGTAATGGGTCTCTCCCCTGTTGCCCTTCGATCTCCACCCTAAAAATCTGAACCCCGAATCATCAAAATTGTCGAATGAGCCCTAAATGCTAAAACAGCGCGGACCAGCAAACCATCTGAACGTGCAAATATTTTCGATTTGCATGCTTTCTTCAGTTGAGAAGAAAGCCCTTCACGACTGGTAATTGGATTCATTACGCCAAGATTCGGCGCTCAAGGATTGGGGAAGAGCGGGATTAAGACTTCAAATTTACTTTGAATCTTCCGATAATCTGAGCCAACAATGAGACCTCCAAGAGGTGGAGGTAGTTTTAGGGGAGGAGGCAGGGGTGGCAGGGGAGGATGAGGTGGCGGCAGGGGTGGAGGAGGCAGGCGGTTTGGTGGCGGACGAGGTGGTTTTGGAGGATACAGAGACGAGGGTCCTCCAGCTGAAATTGTGGAAGTTTCAACATTTCTCCATGCCTGTGAAGGAGACGCGGTGACTAGGATTACCAATGAAAAAGTTCTGTACTTCAATGCTCCCATATACTTGCAGAATAAGACCCAGATAGGCAAAGTTGAGGAAATATTTGGTCCTATCAATGAAGCTTATTTTTCTGTAAAGATGATGGAGGGCATAATTGCTACCTCATATACTCCTGGAGACAAGTTTTACGTTGATCCTGCAAAGCTGTTGCCTTTGCAAATATTTCTTACTCAACCCAAGGGCCAGTCGAATGGTGGCAGGGGTGGTGGTCATGGCGGTGGATGTCGAGGAAGAGGTGGTCCTCGTGGTGGTGGTCGCGGTGGTGGGTTTCGTGGGAGAAGTGGACCTGGTGGAGGAAGAGGTGGTTCTCGAGGTGGTGGCGGTGGGTTTAAGGGCAGAGGAAGATATTGATGACCATATGTTGGCCATTAATTACATGGCCTACTCTGATAGTTAGTTTCTTTCCAATAATAGTTGTTGAAACTTTGAATGCCATGGTAGTGGATTTCATCATCCATCCTAAAGTGACCCAGTGAAGATGGTGGTCCATGAGTTGTTTGCTATATACCCATCCCTTCAATTTCATAGGTCATCATCTATCTATTTTTGTAACCTAGATGTTTGTTTCAAATTGATTCAAGGTGAATTGCAACTAAAGCCGGAATTTTATTTTACAGTTTTGGTAGCTGTATTCATATTCTCAACAGTGACCAGTTTTAATGATCAATCAAAATGATATATATATATATATATGGAATTACATTTCCCATGGCAATATTTGTGTCTCCATTTATGATGAGAATCAGGGCTGGCTTCATGAATTCGTTGTTATGTTTCCTGTTCCTCCTCAAGGGCAAGCATTATTGTTTTCATTGCTGCTCAACTTTGCTGACAGTCGTTGGATATCTATGTCTGATCTGTTTCTTATGAGAAGAGAAGAAGCATCATTCATAGCCTCTGGATATCTGTGTCATATCTATTTGCTCGCAAATTTCCTAAGCGATGTATGGACGGATTTGGGTCACCCCTTTTAACTTCCAAGTATTTCTAAAATTTCTTTTTATCCTGACTATATATATATATATATAAACCCAGCGTTTAATAATATAAATCCATTTTAATCCAAATCTCTATAATTGTTTTCATTGTTATCTTTGAGTAAATATTGTTTGAATTAATGCAGTATTTTATGTCACTTATTTATTTCTTAGCTCTGCTATTCTAAATATAGGCTCAACTTCATAGATGTAGACATAGATACTCTGCATACAAGTTAGTTTAATTCGAAACCATTGGTTTGGTTTGTATCTAATATCTATGTGTTTGTTCTATTAAATTTATTTATTTCTCCGATCTGGTGTTTCAGATAACATCTGAGATTGTTACGCCTCCTTGAATTAAGGCATTAAATTCATATACTGCAATACAATGCTTGCAATTATGTGTTCCTCTAGCTTCCTGGTGTTGATTTTTCATAGGTCTTTTAGCTGATAATTACTCCTAATGATATTCACTTTAAATTCTTTCATATTCACATTAATCATTAAGCAATTATACATAAGATCTTCAACAATAGGCAGTAGGATAATAAAGAGGAAACTCAGCAAGAAACACAGGAGTTTACCCTAGGAAAACCCACATGGGGGATAGGACCTAGTAACCTTTTATTTAGAGAAATTGTTCACTTCAACAAGGGACACACGTAGATTTTCTAGTCAGTCACAAGGTCAAACTGACCAACAAAATAGACTTGGTCAAACCTGGTCCAACTTCCTCCTAGTCAAATCAAACATCTGCTCAAGAACTTCGGCTTGATCTGGCCTGCTAAGGCATAATTTTGGTCTGCTTCTTCACCCAGGAATCTTGGTCCTGCTGCCCTGGTATGCCTTAGAAAATTCGTCTTTTCACACGTGTGAAATCAGCTGTAGTGAGGAATGCCACAAGAGAGAGAGAGAGCTCGGTCTTCTTCTTCTTCTAGACAAGTTTGGCCTTCTATTTATTGCCTCCATTGCAGAAGATACTTGGTTATATGTCTGATCCGAATTGTGCTAAGGGGAGGAGGTCAAGTGCCCTATATATACACGTCTGGCTGGCTGAATGGGTGGCTCTTTGACTGGGGCCGACTTGGCTTGATTGGAGCTAAAAATTCAAATTTTATTTTTTGTAAAGGACATGAAGAACGTGCCTTAAAATTGTTGTCTTGACAATTAGCATAAAGGACATGCTTTGTATTTATCATTACAAATATATCAAGGGCTAAAATATTAATTATGAAGACCAACCATAGCTACAAAATTCAACACTTCCTCTTAGCTAGGGTGGTATTCATAATGACTATCTAGATGTTCTCATGTTGACAAATTTCTTGTAGAAAAGGTTATAACAATTTATCATCAACATCATCCAATTACCATAATTTTGGTCAACGACTGTGACACATGGTAATTCATCGGCATCAACAAGTTACCATAATTCCAGTTGGTATCTCTGACCTATGGTGTATCCTCACCATAATCTTGGTCGATACTTTTTAAAATTGGCAACTAGGGAAAATTCCACTTGGACAACTCATTTGATGGAGATGATTATTGCAATGAATTCCTCATTTTGAGAGGACCAAAATCGACCTAAAGATCATTAAATTTGGATAAGCAGAAATGTGTTTTTGAATTTATGCCCACACATGTGCAAATTGTCAAGGGCGACCACATCATCATGTAGGCTCATGAAGCCCAAGAGACATGTCACTTCACCCTGAATGACTTGTATAAATACAAGAGACCTTAAACCTTATTTGGTATCTACTCATCTCAGACATTCTTCTCTCTCCTCATCTGATTGGTTCATACAACTTATTGCGTATCTCTTTTCCTCACACGTGTGGTAGCAGAAGGATGAATTATAGGGCCGAAATTTCAGAATTTGTTGCAAGATTGACCAACGTGACCAGGGGTGTTTTGACCACATTTGACTGTGATTTTTGGGTTAGAATTTTGTTTTTGGCAGGCTGCATTTATTGGCACAGGAATTGAGACATTTTGCTAACTTTGATCGCAGACTAATCGCAGGGTTGACCGCACTGTTTGACCAAGTTTGACCATTGTTTTCATGACTATTTTGGGTTGACTTTGACAAGCAAAGAAGGTCGAGTTTGACTGGGTTTGACCGAGCTGCATAAAGGAATGTTTGATGCTGCGTTGACCAACGTTGATTTTTTGGTTAAGGCATAATTGACTGTTGTTGACCTCAGATTTGACAAGGTTGTTTTGACTATCATTTGGCAAGTCAATTTTGACTTTATTATACTCTATCTGCTGAACATTTGATATAATAACAAGAAGAATTGATCAAAGGGTTTTCCCCATCTTGGGCTTTTTCCCTTGTATTTACCAAATCTGGTGTTCTCTTGTCTTGGCTTGTCTTCTGCATTTTATTGTGCATGTTCTATCTACAGTTATTGTCAATGTGATTTATGGTTAATGTGATTGCTATTGGAAACTAATATGGAAATTGGTTTGCTAAAAGGACATTGAAGTAATTGTGCTAAGCATAGAGCATACCATTGTTAACTAAAATTAACATGGTATCAGAGCACAAGTGAAGACAAAGCTGGAGCAAGAGAGAGAAAATAAATCACTAAGAGAGATCTATTGGACAAGTCCCCATGGCATCTACATCTTACTTCAAGTCTGAGGACAAGCTCAATGATAAATCCAATGTTCCATCAAGTCCCCCAGAGGTGGGAGCGAGGGGGTGAGGGAGCGCGGGAGCGGCCTATGCAAAAGCTCCCTACCAATTTTCAGGAAACATGGGGGGACATCAGGGTCATAAAAAGTACAAAATTACAAAATATATGATATATGATTGAAAATTTAATATTTATAATGTAATTGTATTTTTGCAAGGAAGGTATATACAGTTATCATACACTTATATCATGAAAGATAAATCATAAATCGATGAATTATGAATCATATAACTGAAACAAATTTAAAACTTAAAACTTAAAACATACATCATATAATTATACATGTAAGTTTGTAACTATATAATCATTAATGTAACTACTAACAATGTATAATGAAATTAAAGTTTAAGATATTGACATATTTTATCAAAATTCAAAATAAAGTTTAAACCAAAGTTTACAACTCAAGTCTGAAACATAAAACTTAAAAGCAAATAAGTTATGTCTGAAACATAAAAACATAAAACATAACATATGAATATCAAATGATATCATCATAATGATAAACGAGCATAAATGCTCAAGGTAATTTCCCACTAGTCTCTGCATCTAGCTGCTACACGAATATATCAGGATCAACCATGTCACTATCTGAATCAGAATCACTTGGATTCTCAAACATGCTAAGTGGCACACCAACTTTTAACACGAAACCATAAACTAAAACAATGAAACAAACTTTTAACACATAAAATTTTAGCCTAAAAAAAAATCGTTTATTTTTTATTCTTTTCATTTAAAAAGTAGTTTTTTTCAATTTCAGGCCCCTCACGCCCCCTCATGCCCCCGTCACGCCCCCTCGATCCCTAAATTTGAGGAAACGCCCCCTAGAAGTCCCCAAGACCCCGGAGCGTGAGGGGGCGAGGAATCTAGACCCCTAGGTTGGGGGGGGGTGATACCCCGTGTAACACTAGATAAATCTGATTATCATGCATAGAAGATGACTTTGGATCTGACTTTGATGGAGCATGAAGTTTTGAAATTTTGGCTATGTGTAGGGAAAAGTGGTGGAGCCTCCTTCAAATGCAACGACTACTGCTAAGATGAAGTATAATAAAGGTGACGTCAAAGTAAAGAAAATTTTGAGTGAATCTATTCAAAAGCCTTCGGTTGCCTATATTTCTGATTCGGGAACTTCTAAGGAGATATATGATAAACTGGTTGGGATTTTCAAAGTGAACAATGCAAATCAAATCCTCTTTCTCAAGAACAAGTTGAAGATATCAAGATGAACAAAGGGGAGTCCATCCAATCCTACTTCATGAGAATAACTTAAATCAAGAATGACTATCTATTGGAGAAGTTATTGCTGACAGGGAGGGAACTCACTCTCATTGCACTTGGAGGTCTTTCAAGACCTTGGGATGTATTTGTCACCACTATTCTCAATAATGACAAGATACTTGGTTTCGATGAGTTATTGGCTAGATTCACTCAAGTGGAGACAAGGATGATGGAGAGAGATAAGCCTTCCAATGGAAATGAACTTACTGCCTTCTCCACTCATGCAAAAAGGAAGAATAATGTTGGTCCAAGTAGATAGGGTCAAGGATCTAAGAATGGATTCAATGAAGGAAGCAAAGAAAGGTGCTACAATTGCAACAGGTTCGACCACTATGCTAGAGAGTGTCCTCACAAGAAGAATTCTCCAAGGGATGATGACAACAACAACCACAACAATTTCAAAGACAATATCAATCAAAGGAACAAGTAGTTCAACAACAAAGGAAAGAAGAATACTCCCGCTGCTTGAAATAGAAATGGTCGACCTCCCAAAAAGACAAGAAATGGCAGGTATGATGAAAGCAATGTTGAAGTGAACAAAGTTCCTTCTCAAGTTAAATACTCTATAAGACAAATATTATTATATAAAAATGTATGATGAATGAGAATGATTGATAATTACAAATGAGGCCTGCTTATATACTTAGGCAAGTGCCTCTTCATGAAAGGTCATGTCTCATTAGACATGCCCTTCAACCTAATTACTAATTAACTAATTAAGCATTATTTATATTATTTTATTCATTACATTGCCTTCCTCCTCAAAAAGCTTTGTCCTCAAAGCTTGTTGATGAAAAGGCTTGATCTCTTTCTCTGCTATGCATTTCTTCTCATCTCGGGGCAGTGATCCTTGTCAATACAAGTTGATATGATCCTCTAAGTGAAAAACAAAACTGTCGCACTGAGAATGGATCGGACCATCCTAAATCAATCTTTTGTGTAATCTTATGGCGACTTGAAACTTGTGATGAATTATCACTTGAGCGGATTGCACTGACATTAGTATTCTTTGAAACATCAACTTGTTGTTTCTGTTCTGAATACATAGTTTGGTCGAGTTGTCTGCTCTCGTGATTCGGATGTCGATAGGGAACTTTTTTGGTTTGACTTCTTTGATTTTCTTCTAGCGAGGATGTTATTGAGTTGGTTACAAAACCTTCACTTAGAATGTTCCTCGTTTGAACTACAACATCTAAGTTTGTATCTTCTGCAACTTGCTTGTTTGTTTCTTGAGTTGTGACCTTTTCTGGATCAATGTTCATTTTTTCTTCAACTTGAACTTCTCCATTTGAAAGTTTTGATGATTCCTTTTCGACAAGTTGTTGCACTTTGTTTTCTAATGACTTCTTGTCTTTCTTCAATTTCTTAATTTGTGTTAGTAACTTTTCGTTGTGGTCCTTGAGATGAGAAACTTCTTCATTCTTGTTAGTGGTGATTTTGTCAATTTCCTTTTGTATATTGTGGATCGCCTTTGTACCTTCTTGAAAAATTACTTTTGAAATTTCTAACATGTCTTCCAGTGTTACTAAATTCGGCTTCACTGTGACATCTTGTAGCGTTATTTTTTTCTTTTTGTAAGAAAATGTCAAAAACTTCTTTTTCGTATTAAGGATGAATGACTCTAGTGATTCCATCCAAAGCGAACCCAGAATTATATAACTATTGTTACAAAATAAGGCTTTAACAGTGGATTGCGAGACAAAGGAATACTCCCCATTACTTAGGTGTAAATTCTCTATGTCGTATTGTTTATCATTTGCGTTAAATGAATTTGTTTAAGTTATATTTGATTCAGGGATCACTAATTTGTTAGCACATTCGGTACCAACATAATTATTCTTTTGAGTAAGATCGATAGATATGAGAACCTCCTTTTCCGCAAGTGACCCTTTGATTTTAATTTGCGCATGGACACACATACTATAATTTTTAAGAAATCTTCCCTCTTTCATTTCCGATTTGGATTCAATTTCCTTTTCATCAATGATTGATTCCATTTTGTCTATTGAATATTAAATACTTTTTTCTTACCTAATTTCTTTTTTCGGTATCCAACTCTTCTTTTTTTTTAATTAACTCCCAAGATTCTTTCAATATATAATTTTTTTAGGCTTCACACTTTTTTTTTAAATACCCTTCGCCTTTTTATTTTTATTTATTTTTTATTTGGTATTTCAAAAAAAAATTATTTGACTTGGTCCTTTTAAATAAAATCTTTGAATACCCTTCAGTTTATAATTCTGACGTCAATTAAATTCCTTTTTTTAATAACTCACCCTTTTTTTTTAATGAAAATAAAATGGATTTTTATATTCTTTTAAAAAACCTTGATTTGTTACCAAGGGTTGTGATTCAAAGAGGCACCATATTTCAACATGCACGAGTTCGGGTGCCTCACGACTTTTAACACTCAGGTATCGAGGTCACACAAGGGGAGGCGACAATGGATGTTAAATGGTGTTGCAACGACGTGGGGAAATTTTGACTATGCAGTGACTCATAAGATGACTGCGGTGAAGCCTGTGGTGATTATGGGTGGTCTTGGGGACCAGCGATGAAGGTAGTAGCAATGGCGTTGCAGGACGACGGCGGCTGAAATGAATGGGACAGTGTTGCGTGGGCACGATGGTAGGTTGTGTGGATCGATGTGAGTGGAACCAAATGAAGTGAATGTGGTTGAGCGAGGGGGTAGAATGGTGGTGGCAGGCTTGTGGTGCTCGGTAGCTTGTGGAAACTCGGCGGCTCTGTTAGAAGGATGCTTGGCGGCTCCGTCTGAAGGACGCAGTGTCGACTTGGTAGCTTCAGTGTTAACGCTTGCGGTTTTTTTTTTTTTTTAACTTTAGAATATATATATTCTTTATATAATTTTCTTTTAATTAATTAATTAATTTTAAAAAAAAAAAATTATACAGTCTCTTTTTTTATTCACTATATATAATTTTATTTTTACTCATTTTTTTCTTAAATTTGTTTTGTTTTTTTTTCAATAATTTTTTTTTTTTTAATGGCCAAAAGCCTCTGAGAAACTCAATAATGGAGAAACTCTAGAATTTGTAGCGAATGCTTCAGTCACGATGACAACAAGGTTGACAATTTTTATGGTCAAAGACCTAGATTGGAGAGTGTGGCTCTGTGCAGCAGTTAGACGGTCGAAGGCTCGAACTGCTCTGATACCAAATGAAGTGAACAAAGCTCATTCTCAAGTTAAATACTCCAGAAGACTTGGATTACAAAGATATCCATTGGGATACAAATATTATTATATAAAAATGTATGATGAATGAGATTGATTGATAATTACAAATGAGGCCTGCTTATATACCTAGGCAGGTGCCTCTTCATGAAAGGTCATGTCTCATCGGACATGCCCTTTCAACCTAATTACTAATTAACTAATTAAGCATTATTTATATTATTTTATTCATTACAAATGTTGTAGAAAAAATGATGAATTCTATCTTATTTCCACTCTATCTACTGCCTCTCCTGTGATACCTTGGATCATTGGTTGATTGATAGTGGAACCTCAAGGCACTTCACTAGGTACAAGGAGGCCGTCTCAAATTTGGTTGAAAAGAAGACTAATTTAGAGATCATACTTGGAGATAATGCCACCTACCCTGGTAAAAGGAGGCCCTTTCAAATTTGGTTGAAAAGAAGACTAATTTAGAGATCATACATGGAGATAGTGCCACCTACCCCGTGAAAGGGATAGGTACTGCCACTCTTAACTTGAATCAAGGCCAAACCATTCATTTGCGAGATGTGTTATATATGTCCAATTTGAAGAAGAACCTGGTATCTATTTCTGTGATGGAAGACAAAGGCTTCAAGTTAGCATTCGTTGATGGAAAGGTACGTATTTTGGCAAAGAAACCCTAAAGATGCATTTACTCTTGTATTTAGGGTTGATGGTCTCTATCAAGTGGGAGGAAGTCCTTTGGGAGCTTTGGCAAGCGATACTTCACTTCAATCTGAGCTATGGCATCGAAGATTTGTCCACTTATATTACAAAGCCTTACTTGGGGTAAGGAAGATGGTCATAGGTATGCTCGAGTTCAAAATGAATCATGAAGGTGTTTGTGAGGGTTGTGCAACTGGAAAACTTACAAAGGGACCATTCCCTTCCAGTGAAAGCAAGACTACTCATATTCTTCAATTGGTCCATTCTGATATGTCTGGTATGTTGCTTGTAACATCATTGGGAGGATACTTATATTATGCTATCTTTGTGGATGAATACTCTCGTAGAACATGTATCGATTTCTTGAAGAGGAAGGATGAAGTGTTGAAATGGCTCTATTATTTTAAAGCATTAGTGGAAAATCAAACAGGGAAGAAGGTCAAGATATTGAGGACCGAGAATGGAATTGAATATGAATCAAATGAATTCATTGACTTTTGCAGAGAGGCTAGCATTAGGAGGGAGAAAACTATTCCATACACTCCTAAGCAGAATGGCGTTGCTAAAAGAAAGAATTGAACAATCGTGGAATCCACCCGTGCCATGCGCCATGATCAAGGCTAACCAAAGTTCTTATGGGGAGAAGCTGCCAACACTGTTGTCTATTTTCAAAATAGGAGCCCGCATCAAGCATTGGATTTTAAGACACCCGAGGAAGTCTTCTCTCGTAAGAAACTCGATGTTTCTCATTTTAGGAACTTTCGTTGTTCGGTATATTTTCATGTGTCTAAAGAGAAAAGAAACAAGTTGGAATCATCTGGGAAGAAGGGTATATTCGCTGGCTACAGTGAAAATTCAAAGGCATATAGAATCTCTGTGCCTGGTCAAAGAGATGTGGAAGTGAGCTGTGATGTTACCTTTGATGAAGATACTGCCCTTGGGAAAGCCAAAGATCTCCCTATCCCAAGGAAATACAATGATGATGCTGCAGAAAAACAAGATGAACCTCTGATGGATGAGCCTATGCTCGATGTTGATGGTCCGATGGATCTTATTGATCCACCTCCTGGTGATCTCTCTACCTCAAGGAAAAGATCTCTATGGCTCAAAGATTCTCTCGAAGATGCTGAAAAACATACTGCTCCAAGAGGGATATTTCATGAAAGCAAGAAGCCAAACAGGTATCAAGGATACTTGGTTGCTATGAGTAGTATTGTTCAACCTGAAAAATGCACATTTGAAGAAGCCGTAAAGTACCAAGTATGGAAGGATGTGATGAATGAAGAATGAGTCAATCATGAAGAATGACGTATGGGACGTGGTGCCTAGACCTAAGGACAAGTTTGTGGTCACCTCAAAATGGCTTTACAAAATCAAACATGGAGCTGATGGGAGTGCTAAAAAAATAAGGCCAGGTTCATTGCTCGAGGTTTCTCTCAAAAGGAAGGAGTGGACTATGATGAGATATTTGCACCAGTTGCCTGATATACCACTATCCGATATATTATTACTCTTGCTATAAACCAAGGATGGAGCCTACATCAAATGGATGTCAAGACTGCTTTCTTGCATGGCTCGCTTAAGGATGAAGTCTACTTGGAGCAACCTCAAGGGTTTGAAGTACAAGATCGAAGGACATATGTATGCAGGTTGAAGAAAGCCCTCTATGGGTTGAAGCAAGCGCCTAGGGCTTGGTATGAGAGGATTGATAACTATCTTATGAAGCTGGGATTTACGAGGAGCTATGTTGATCCAAACCTATACTTCAAGGTTGAAAAGGACATGCCTCTCATTTTGGTCCTTTATGTTGATGATCTCTTTTTGACAGATATAGACCCTCTCATTTATCAATGTAAGAGGACTTTCGAGTTCGAGATGAAGGACCTAGGACTGATGCATTACTTTCTAGGTCTGGAGGTCTAGCAAAAAGGCAGGCAAGATTTTCCTTTCTCAAGAAAAATACATTGTGAAGCTGCTAGAACGATGTGGAATGGTGGATTGCAAGTCTGTGTCTACTTCGATGGAACTCAACTTAAAGAAGTTATGTGGAAGTGTTGCTGGGCCTGAATTGGCAAACCCTTCCAAGTATCGACAACTTCTAGGGGCCTTGATGTTCTTGGTAAACCCCCGACTGGACATATGTTTTGTTGTGAATACATTGAGTCAGTTTATGGTTAAGCCTCATCGCATACAAGGGATTGTTGCTAAGAACCTCTTGAGATATCTTCGTGGCACAATCAACTATGGGCTGAGATACTTTGCCTGCAATTCAAGGTTACATGGATATTCTGATGTAGACTGGGTTGGCAGTGTAATTGATAGAAAGAGCACGTCCGAGTGTTGCTTCTTATTGGGGTCTGCTTCGATTTCTTGGATGAGCAGGAAGCAGAAATCGGTTGCTCTAGGCACCGCCGAGGCCGAATACATTGCTACTAGTATGGCCTGTTGTGAAGCTATATGGTTGAGGAAGCTCTTCAGTGAGCTATTAGAGCACGTGTTGGATACCATCGTGATCTATTGTGACAACCATAATGGGATTCACCTTTCATAGAATCTCATGTTCCACGACTGCTCCAAGCACATTGATATCAGGTACCACTTTCTCTGGGACTGATGAGCAGGTTGCAGACATCCTCACAAAGCCCTTGGGGAAGGTCAAATTCTTAGCCTTCTGAGAGAGACTTGGAGTTGTGGAAGGACCCTCCCACGAGGGTCCCGCTTGAGTTGGACATTGAGCTCTGGGAGCTTGGGGTACTTCTTGGATCTATGAGCGACCATAGGGTGAATGGTTCACCTTCCCCTATAGTTATGTTGTGTAAAGGGTGAGTGGTTCACCTTCTCCTATGATACCCCATGATGGTTGACATGTGTATAGGGTGAGTGGTTCACCTTCCCCTACGATTGATGACACGTGTGTAGGGTGAGTGGTTCACCCTCCTGGTCGATTGATGTGACATGTGTACAGATGAGTGGTTCACTTTCTCCATGGCACATGGAGCGTGATGAGTGGTCTACCTTTCTCTGCGAATTCCCTAAAGATACATCCTATCCATGTAGTCCGAGACTCATGGGAAAGTACCCTCTCCATCCTGCCCAAAGAGTTGGGAAATGAGGATAGGGACCATAAGCACTACCAATGATCGCACGTGCCTGTACCTTATGTATAGGATGCATGGTGTTCAACAACTTGATCTGGGATCAAGTCTGATTGGGGTTCCACCCGTGGACTGACTTTTGTCACTGGAGAGTGGTAAGGTCTTGTGACTCACTCTCTATTGATTCTTCTTCATTATCTATATCAATGTTCAACATAGTAGAGACAAGATGCAAAGATGGTACATGATGATGGATGGATTGACTGGTGGAATTATCCCTAGTTGAGAGGGAGTGTTAAAATTGGCAACTAGGGCCAAATTCCACTTTGGACAACTCATTTGTTATGCAACCAACTCACAAAATAGAAGAAAATATAGATCAATGGCTTAAAAATTATCCTCTTCGAGAGAGAAACATCATTTACATTACATAAATGAATAATTTTTGGATGATTCAAATGACAACACCTCCTTTCTATATATAGGAGTCTAAGGGGTCACAATATAATCAGAGCCTACATAAAAATAATAATGTAAGGGCACAACAATAACAATAATGGGTTTCTATGAGGCACAATAATAACAATATGGGGACTACATGGGCACAATAATAACAATAAGGGGGCTACACTAACAATAATAATAAGGGGTTACAATAGTATTATAGGGACCTAACATGTCTCTCTCCTTCAAAAAAGTGTTGTCCTCAATGCTTCTGTATAAAATTATCATCCTTCCATGTGGAATCTTCAGTGGGTAAGTTCTTCCACTTGATGAGATACTCTGAAATTGATCGATTTCGTAGCTGTCGAGTTCTTGTTTCCGTGACTGCTTCAGGTTCCAATATGATTTTTCCTTCCTCGTCAAGTTCCGGCAATATTGTTTGAACTGGGAGCTTGTCACCTATAACGTTCTTTAAGCATGAAACATGGAAAACTAGGTGCACTCGAGAAGATGCAGGAAGCTCGAATTTGTATGCCATAGTACCAATATTTTGCAACACCTTGTAAAGACCATAGTATTTTGGTGATAATTTATTATCCTTCTTAGCTTGCTTGAGGGACATTTGTTGGTATGGTTGTAGCTGTAAAAATACCCAGTCCCCTACATCAAAACTTCTTTCGTTGCGATGTTGATTTGCTTGTTGTTTCATTCGATTTTGCGCCAAAGTGAGGTTATACTTTAAGAGTTGGAGAAATTGTTGTTGATGATCAATGTGATCTTCCACTGCTTGAACCTTAGAATTTTCTCTTAAAGATGATGTGATGGACGGTGGATGATATCCATAAGGCACATAAATGGGGTCATTTTTGTCAGCATGGAAGGAAGTGTTATACTACCATTCAAATTAAAGAGGTAACCACTTGACCCATTGTGTTTTTTAATCAGATACAAAGCAACAAAGATATCCTTCCAAACATTTGTTCACTATCTCAGTTTGCCCATCAGATTGAGGATGATAAGATGAGCTATGAGCTAATTGAGTACCTAGACAAGAAAATAATTCTGTCAAAAAATTTCCAGTGAAAATGGGATCTCTGTCGCTTACAATAATCTTTTGGTTTCCATGTAGCTTTTGAATTGTTTCCATAAATGCAGTAGCAACTGTACTGACTTTAAATGGATGAGATAATGCACAAAAGTGTGCATACTTAGTAAGTTTATCAACTACCACCATGATGACACTCTTTCCTTCGGACTTTGGTAAACCTGTGATAAAATTCATTGAAACCTCCTCCCAACATTGATTTGGAATGGATAAAGGTTGTAACGGACTCCGGGTCTTAATTTCTCAAATTTATATTGTTGGCAAACCAAACATTCCGCCTTTTGAATATCAAATTTAAGGCCATCCCAAAAAAATCCTTTTTGATCTTGTGGTAAGTTTTTAAAAATCCAGAGTGCCCTCCTAAAGGAGAGGTGTGCAATTCTAAAAGAATCTTTTGTTTGAGTTGGGAATTCTTACACAGATATAAACGATCTTTGTACCATGATGAATCATTTTTTCCAGCTAAATGTATCAGATGTATTGGGATCTTGCTGCAACTTTTGAATGAGTGTCCACACTTTTTCATCATTCTTCCATTCATCCCTTGCTTCGATTATCCAATTTGGTTGGATAATAGAAATAACACAAAGCAATGCTTCGACATCCTCATCCTTTCTTGAGAGTGCATCTGCAACAACATTTTGCTTCCCTTATTTGTAGATGATTTCAAAGTCATAACCCAACATCTTTGTGACCCATTTTTGTTGCTCTTCTAAAGATAATCTTTGTTCCAAAAAGTATTTAAGACTCTCATGATCTGTTTTTACCTTGAAGTGTCTTCCCATTAGGTAAGGTCACCATTGCTTTAGTGCATGTAGTATTGCCAACATTTCCTTCTCACAAATAGGTTTGTGTAAATACTTTCCTTTGATTGGACGGATTTCAAAAGCAATGGGTCTTCCTTCTTGCATTAAAACAACACCAATTCCATTTCCCGAGCTATCACATTCCACAATAAAGGTTTTTGTGAAGTTCGGCGTAGCTAACATTGGTGCTTGGCACATTACCTCTTTAAGATTTTCAAAGGCCTTAGTTGCTTCTGGAGTCCAAGAAAATGCATCTTTCTTTAGTAATGTTGTTAGAGGTGTTGCTTTTCTCCCATAATTATGAACAAAACTTGCGATAATACCCTGCCAACTTGAGAAATCCTCATAGATGCTTTATGGTTGTGGGGATTTTCCATTCCTTAATAGCTTTAATTTTGTTAGGGTCTATCTTGAATCGGTTGTAACTCTGTAATTTCAGTTCTCCAAGATCTGAAATTCCATCTTATGGTAGTCGTTTGAGTCTTCTTTTAAATGCCACAAGTTAGATCAAAATTGAAGTCTTCAAGAAAGAGTTATGCTCGATCTCCCACGATGACCTGATTATAGACTGGTTCAGTAGAGTGAACTTGTACGGAGTGCCACGTGTCATTGTTTCAACCTCCGACCTTGAAATTGCTACACGAAAAGCTACAATCCATGCACTTTCAGCCACTTTTTCCAGTGTTCAAACCCGATGTCTGAAACATAAGTTATGATGATTTTCTCTAGCTCAGTTGTTTGAGATTGAATTTTGGAGCCTGTAAAAACCCTAACTTCCCTAAATCATATCTCAGAAAATATAGTGAACTGAGATCTTAAATTTTTATAAAAAGTTCATCACGATTTCGGCTCCACTTTGTCGAAATTTCAGCTTCTAAAGGCTCGTAGAAAAAACGTTATAGCGAAAATGCCAATATGACTTGTTTGAAGAAGCAAAACCCTCGATTCCAAAGCTCCAATACCAAATGCTATTCAACTATTTCACAAAATAGAAGAAAAGATAGATCAACGACTTAAAAATTATTCTCTTCGAGGAGGAAACCTCCTCTACATTACATAAATGAATAATTCTTGGATGGTTCAAATGAAAAAACCTCCTGTCTATATATAAGAGTCTAAGGGGTCACAATATAATCAGAGCCTACATAACAATAATAATGTAAGAGCACAACAATAACAATAGTTGGCTTCTATGGGGTACAATTATAACAGTATGGGGACTACATGGGCACAACAATAACAATAAAGGGGCTACACTAAGAATAATAATAAGGAGCTACACTAGTATTACATGGACCTAACATCATTTGATGGAGATGATTATTGCATTGAATTCCTCTTTTCAAGAGGACCAAAATCGACCTAAGATCATTAAATTTGGATAAGCATAAATGTGTTTTTGAATTTATGCCCACACATGTGCAAATTGTCAAGGTCGGCCACACCATCATGTAGGCTCATGAAGCCCAAGAGGCATGTCACTTCACCCTAAACAACTTGTATAAATATGAGAGACCTCAAACCTCATTTGGTATCATCTCATCTCACACATTCTTCTCTCTCCTCATCTGACTGGTTTATACAACTTGTTGGGCATTTGTTTTCCTCACATGTGTGGCAAAAAAAGGATGAATTACAAGGCCGAAATTTCAAAATCTGTTGCAGGTTTGACCAACGTTGACCAGGGGTGTTTTGACCACATTTGACTGTGATTTTTGGGTCAGAATTTTGTTTTTGGTAGGCCACATTTATTAGCATAGAACCAAGACATTTTGTTGACTTTGACCATAGACCAATCACAGGGTTGACCGTAGGCATGACTGCAGAGTTGACCGCGGAGTTTGGCCATTGTTTTCATGATTTTTTTGGGCTGACTTTGAGCAGCAAAGAAGGCCGAGTTTGATTGGGTTTTACCGAGCTGCATAAAGGATTGTTTTCTATTGCATTAACCAGGGTTAACTTTCTGGTTAGGACAAAATTGATTGTTGTTGACTTCAGATTTGACAGGGTTGTTTTGATTATCATTTGGCAAGTCAATTTTGACTTTATTGTACTCCCTCTCTCTGCTGAACATTTGATATAATAATAAGAAGAATTAATCAAAGGGTTTTCCTCATCTTGGGGTTTTTTCCTGGCATTTGTGAAATCTGGTGTTCTCTTGTCTTGGCTTGTCTTCTGCATTTTATTGTTCATGTTATGTCTACAATTATTGTCAATGTGATTTATGGTTAATGTGATTGCTATTGGAAACTAATTTGGAATTTTCATTGGGTTGCTAAAAGGACATTGTGGTAATTGTACTAATCATAAAAGATACCATTGTTAACTAAAATTAACAGTACTCCTGTCTCATGGTACATCATTAGCATCAACTAGTCACCGTGATTTTAGTTGGTACCTCTGAACCATGTTATACTGACTAGTCTTGGACTCTTGGTTCACCATCAACCTTGTCAATCTCTTTGACTTGTGGTGAAAACCCTCAGGACACACTCAATCCATTTAAGTAATCTGGCCCCAAATTGAAAGGCCTCTTTCTAGGCCATGATGCTAAATGAGCTCACTCTACCTATCTGGAGAGTAATCTGAGCCCGATGCTGAAAGGCACCCACTCAAATGAGTGATCCCAGGCCTCTAGGACCATTCTTCGTAATTCTAGTCAATATACTTGAGACAGGAAGAATGGTTTTCCTTTGCTGGACCAATCTCCCTAATTTGGTCATATTTGACACAGGGAGAATGTTTATCCTTGACGTTGTTCTAGTCCATTTTCCTTGATCATAATCAACTTGACCTAGGGAGAATGACTGTCTTGGATGCTGCAATTTCATCACTCTCTGTTGCTGAGAGAGACATGTTCAATCACTCTAGGCTTGTCCTTAAAGTATATAGTCTTCATCCTGGGATAGAGGATTTTTCAGCAATTTTCTTGACTGTAGAATAATATTGAAGCCACACTGCTTCCTTGTGTACCATGTCTTGATGCTAGATCTCACTATGCTTTGGCTTGTCATCATGGTCATCACCTGCACTTGATCAAGCCAATCATGCTAGTTGTTGGGTGTGGAGCCTGATTATCTTGTTTATTTTGTATCACAGCGTTGGACCCCTGTACCTTAAAGGGGCGGTTCGTAATTAAATGTTGCTCCGGTCTGTGGGGAGCGCTACGACTTTATGGAGCCCCCCCTACGTGGAGTTTTGGGGCAAGGTTCCCCGAAGCTAAAAACAGATGTAACATTGCCTTGTAAAAGTATAGTAATTTCTAGTCAATCTAGGCAGTTCATTAGGCGGATGATCTGACGGTAGAAGTTATGTTTAGTTTAGGGTTTTTTTCCCTAGAAGGAAACCCCTCGCTTTGTATGAGGGTATTGTATTGTGGTTGTGCATTGTATGTGTATTCTCAAAGCGAGAAACAGAGAGGGAAACTGTGAGAGAAAACAGAGGATATTACAGTGGATCTGTTGTAGGTTGTCTCTTCATTTTGCTGGATAATAGAAAGAAAGGACTGGCTGTTCGGGGTGGACATAGCCCAAACTGGGTGAACCACGTATATCTGCGTCTCTCTGGTTTTATGTGTTTTGTGTGCTTGTGTTTTCCGCATATTTTATGTGTTGCATTGCTCTGTAATATATAATTTTCTAACACCAGTAGCCTTTGAAGCCATACTGCTTCTCAACTTGCTCACCAATCTGCACTGTACTCGGCCTTTGCAATATTGAGTGCGACATATATCTTTTTCCTGCTCATCCAAGAAATCATCATGGAGTCCAAACCGAATTAGTATCCTGATGAACTCTTTCTGTCTTCTGCATTTTCTCATCAAATTTCCAAATTTTTGCATTCCTGTGAGTGCTCGATCCCTATTTGAGACATATCTCAAGCCATAACTTACTATGCCATAATCAATTGTACCATGCTAGTACTTCAATACATGTTGAGCCACATGCCTTTGGTTCATCCAGAGATTGATGAGTTACTTTTTTGGTTACCCTAACTGGGTGTTCTTACTGAAACGACTTCCACTGTGGAAATCTTGGTTACTCCCTTTGCCACTGCTATTTTCTAGCATATTAGTGATCTAGCCTGACAATCTCAATGATAGTCCATCATCTCGAACTTAGAGGTCAACTCCCTCTGAAGCTAAAATAAAGCTTTCTGACTACTCCCTTTGTTACAAAAGCAATTCTTTTTGCCACAACTGCTCCCTCTGACACATGATCCCTCCTGCTTCTATTAGAGACAAATCAAATAGGATCAATCTTGATCCATCAATCCAAAAATAACAAGCCCAACGTGTTTGCTTGTGATCGTACAAAGCCTTCTTCAATCATGAGACTTCTTCTCATGTACCTCAAAGCCCTGAGGTAGCTCTATGTTACATGTCTTCCTTGTCAATTACTCCATTGAGAAAAAAAAAAATTATCTCTGCATCCACCTGATGCAATTTTCAAAGAAATGAAAATAGTTATAATAGAAGTGTACTTGACCACTAGACCAAACGTTTTTTCATGATCCTCACTCTCTTTCTGGGAGAACCTTATATTCTCAACTCTTGTGTTGTACTTGTCTATGTTGTATGCTATATCTTGTAGTTCCATTTGGAAGTCACCATTGAATTCTATTCGACACAATCCCAGTATACTTGATGATCTACTGGCTCCCTTAGAACTTAGATCTCATCTAGTACAATATCTCTCAATACACATCACTGATTCTGAGAAAGTCCTCTTGTCACACACTTTACTTCGTTCTTCCACTACATCCTTTTGTTGCTAGAGTCTAGACAACATTTACTATGTACCTGCAATCCTCACTAGGAGACCATGGAAGAACAATTACAACCAAGCAAAGAATACAAAGACAAGAGATTAAGTAATAGTAAAACAATAATAATAATCGAGGAAGAGAGAGATAAGATACTTATCTTTTGATGATAGTAGGAAATGCCAACTCCCTCTTGATCTTAAGCCTTCTTGCATCCATCTTGCAAATTTATCTATCTCGTCCTTATTATGTCACTCCTCCCTTGCAAGATCTAGGGTTTCTTCTTTCAACGGAAACGTTGATCTAGATCTAGGGTTTTAAACCCTAATATTTTTACATCCAAGACTTTGTATTCTTGGATAAACCCTAGTTTCATTTTACACCTCTTTCAAGTTCAACAAACGTTGTAATGTGCCAATTCTCCTTTCCATATCCAGATGTACAATAGTCATAGAGTCCCAATGCCCATAGAATACTTGGTTTCTGCTGCAACATTACTAGCAATTCTAGTAACCATGTATTTTCGGCTAAATATTGATTTTGACCCTTTCAATTCAAGTAGCCTATCCTTTGTAACAAGAACACCTCCACATTTGCAAATGACTTATTTTTCTCGAGATATCTTTGGTCTTCAAACTTGAAGAGGAACTCCACCTCTTTTTCACTGTACGATTTGTCATATCCAAGGTGTGATTTCTTCAAATGACAATGATCCTCTTTCTTGAAGTGCAAAGAATAGATTTTAGGGCTGATAGGTCACATTCTTTAGTACTCAAAATTTCAAATACCCTATCAACAATCAACATATGTAATGTAGGATTCATGGCAACAAATGTCATCAATACTTCAAGAGTCTTTTAAAACATCATGCTTCTGAATGCAATATCTCCAAATAAAAGCACATATTTGTTATATCACACCTTACACGTTCAGATCACATATTTTTTTCTTATGTGCCTTTCTCTTCTTTAGAGCCACAATCCGAATTGTGATACTGTCATTACTTCTAGAGATATCAAGAATATTTTTCTTGTAGATGCATGAGCATGATTGAAGATCACTTGTAAAACTCGGTATTGAACTTGGTGAAGGGACTGCTCCAACATTCATATCCATTATAACTGTCCTTGATGGCTACTTCAAGGGTCCCTTTATTGTAACAGATCAGACCTTTGACAGTCTCATGATCTTACTAAGGGGTAGATCATAGTCTTTTTTAGCCTTTCATAAAACAATCTTGATACATACTTTTCAACCAAGCATATAAATGATTATTTCCTCTAGCTGTGATCTATAAGAGCTTTGATCCAAATCAAATCATTGTAGAAAAATTTAGTGATGATACATACCTTTCATTCCAAGCATTAAATTGTAGACTAATAGCTTCACTGGTTTATTTATATTTCTGTACTCGTAGGCCTCATACTTGCCTTTGAACATCTCGTCACTGTAATGTGTTGGCATGGAAACAATGTGTAATGCATGGAACCAAAGTTCTTCAGATTAGACAATATATATGTTGTATCTTATATCAGTTCTAGTAGGCATAACAGATCTTCAAGGAGAACTGAGCATGGGATTCATGAAACATTTATGACATTAGTCCCATTTCTTCTTTTATATACAGTGCCTTCCATAAGGATTAAGGGTAGACAAAATATTTTCTTTTTTGGCTTGTCCTTAGATAGAGATATTCAGAACTTCTTTTTTGTCACTTTCTCCAAAGTGACATCAACTTGGCTGCTTAAGAAATTAAGTGATTCGGCTTCTTCAGTTTAGCCTTTCAATAATCACTGTACCAACAACTTATTCTTCTTCAAGAGCTTGCATAGAGATATTAATGTGGTATGATTAGAGAATTTAATACAGAAGTGCAATTCTTTTGCTTTGGCTCGAGGCTTTTCGGATTGAGACAGAGTGCAACCATATTCGGCCTCTGAGGAATTTCACACTTCTAAGTTAGTAACCTCAGATAATATCAGCCTGAGTCGCTTCGGACTGAGGCCTAACCTCATAATCTCGACCTTCCAACTTTCTCGGCCTACCTAATTTGCCAAACTTCTTTGGTCCTTGTGTAGATGGATTGAGGCTTAGGGCTTCAGCCTCCTTTCAAAAATCATAGACTGATCTTTGATCTTTTTGTAAACAACGATATTGAACTGTGGCTCCTTTCTCCACAACAGACTTTTCGACCTAACAATATATGATGATTTCATGATTGACTCGGCAGAAAAAGAGTGTAGAATTTCTTCAGGCAAGAAGGCAGATCTTGGCCTTCTTTTGTGATGTGCTTCTTGACTTCTAGGGTTAGGATAGAGCTTGCCCTAGAGGATAGCTTGAAGGCTGCTCTTCGTCTTCTTTAAGGTTATGCTCATATACCATAGCTCTAATACCATGTTGATTTTTCATAAGTCTTATAGCTGATAATTACTTCTAATGATATTCACTTTAAATTCTTTCATATTCACATTAATCATTAAGAATTATACAGCAGATCTTCAACAATAGACAATAGGATCATAAAGAGACAACCAAGCAAGAAACAGAGGAGTTTACCCTGGGAAAACCCACATGGGGGATAAAACCTATCAACCTTTTCCTTAGAGAAATTGTTCACTTCAACAAGAGACACACCTAGATCTTCTAGACAATCCCAAGGTCAAACTGAGCAGCAAAGTAGACTTGGTCAAACCTAGTCCAACTCCCTCCTAGTCAAGTCAAACATCTGCCCAAGAACTTTGAACTGATCTGGTCTGTTAGGGAAGAATTTCAGTCTGCTTCTCCACCCAAGAATCTCAGTCCAGCTGCCCTAGTATACCTCAGAAAAATCATCCTTTCACGCTTGTGAAATCAGCTGCAGTGAGGAATGTCACAAGAGAGAGAGAGCTCGGTCTTCTTCTTCTTCTTCTAGACAAATTTGGCCTTCTATTTCTTGCCTCCATTGCAAATGAATCCTGGTTATATGTGTGATCTGAATTTTCCTAATGAGAGGAGGTCAAGTGCCTTATATATATAAGTCTAGCTCGCTGAATGGGTGCCTCTTTGACTGGGGCTTGTTACCCACCACTTGTGGGTAGTGTATATAGGAGAAATTTTTTCTCCTAGATGGTCCTCAGATGGCAGCCAACAGCCCCTTGCAGCCACCAGATAGCTCAATGTGCCATTATCTCCGCCACCTGAGCCAACCATGTGGTCACTCGCCCACTTGTTATGATTGTATGTTTGAAGGTGGGCCTCCCGACGTCGAAGTTATGGCTTTTCATTGGTATAGTTTAGTAATTTTCCTTCCTTATCATGGGAACTTTTGGGCATGGATTGGTGGGGGGATTCGGCGGAAAGAGTGCGTTAGGTTTGTCTTCTTGTATCCATTGCCCGATTTTGTGGTTAACCTTGTATCCTTGTCCTATGGGATCTCCTTTATTGGTCACCAGCTTTAGGGTTGGCACTACTTGGGAAACCCTGACTTTGGTTGCGTGGTCCCATTTTTCGACACCATCTACATCACTCCATTTCCACTCTTTTAAGCCCCAATCATCCTTTTCCCATCTGAGTCCACATGTGTTCACCGGGTCCACATAGGGTTAGCCTCCCCCTCCCCTTGTCCACACCTTGGGTCGGGGCTTGAGCGATGCCACGAAGGTTGATGTGGCTAAAGAGAAAAGAAAAAGGATAATTTGACCACTCCCAATAGGAAATGTACCACAAAATGAAAAAGATGGCCGAAACATACAAATTTAGCATGCGAGAAACAACCAAACATGAACTCTACCCCTTCTCCATGGCCATCACCCTGGTTCCTATGGGCCCTCGATGAGCCCCCTCCATCGTTAAGGAACCCATGATTGTCCCAACCCCTAGTGGGTGATGAACTGCCCCACCTTAAGGGGGTATCCACTGCTATATATTACACATCATGCTTTCATCCCCTGGAGCCCCGAGCAATTATGAAAAAAAAATAGTCAAAGGCAAAAGACATATGAAGAAGCGTGCAAAAACAAAGGCCGAGGTAACTCATGTACCACGATTTTCTCCCTCCTACACTCATATACCCAGGTGTGGGCTTCCCTTATTATAGCTACCCTTGTACCATTACATGTGGTCTGGATGATTCCCCTGATCCCCACTCTGTTTCATTCCATTATCACTTGCCACTTGCCAGTTGAGGGATGTACCACGGACGTGTCACCTCCTTTAAAGGTTGAAACCACCTAATAGGGTCCTTGATTAACCCCCTTATTAAGCTTGAAGACACTTGTACATGCCAAAGCCCACTATGGAAGGGCATGCTACCATGAAGTGCCCCATTGGTTCCATGACTTGTAAGCTCTTTTACGTGATTATTCTAATGATTTGTTGTAATGAAGGGCAAGGGGACACATTGGATCTTATGCAGGAGTGCAGGTGAGTTCCCATTTGGGGCTTGGTCTCCCTATATGGAGTCCTAGCCCTCTAGAGGGCCACATTGGTGCTTGTAGGGTGATTGTTGAGAGCCATGGGCCTCCACCATAACATAGATTACTTCATGGATCCCCAACAACACTCATTGATTGCTTGTGTTCTACCTTTTGGATGAGGATGATGCACTTGGTTCACCATGCCCAGTCGACTCCACACTTGCACCATATACTTGGCAAATATTCCGGGGTCCAGAGGGTGTCTCCCGCTACAGAGGGAGGGCTTATATCATCATCCTAGCCCTTATAGGTGGTCTATAGAAATTTTCGTTCCACTTGGAGACCCATGAGGATGTTCTTGTGCCCCCAAGCCCACTTGGGAGCACTTGGGAGCACCACGGGTTCTTGCTTGGAAAACAAGGGGCCAACCACTTGCCCACTATGTTTGGAGTCCAATTTTACATCATGACACCCATTGGACTTCTTCAACCACCCTCAAATGCCCAACGACTCACTTTATTGATCCAAGGTTGCAGGGAGCATCTCCCCCCTATCGAACCCGCTCTCGGAACGTGCTCTCGAAGCGCGCTCCCGGAGCGAATGCTTAGAGGGTGATATTAATGACAAAGATCCCTATACGAATCTAGAGGTAATGATAAAGACACCTGTGGTTCAATCTATGTTTTTATGTTTTTATGTTTTTTTATGTCTAATTCATCATTCTACATACTTTTGTTGACATATATGCATCAAAATATAAAACATATAAATATTATAAAAAAATGCTCTCGGACTGATGCTCTCGCTCCTGCTCCCGCTCTCGCTCCCCGTTTTTGCTCCCGCTCCCAAGTAACCTTGTATTGATCATTCAACCCTCTTGAAAGTCTTATTTTTATGTTATTGAACTATTTGGTGGGCTTGTCACCAAAAGTATTGTTATTTTGCACATTATTTTATTTTAGGGGCATTATTAGTCCAAATTAGGCCATTTGACTACCTTAGAGGATTATATAAATAGAAGAGAGGCATTCTCTCTCATTCATCATCACTTGGATTGGGTTATTAGTTCTTGTGAGATTTTAGCTATCCCTTTTGGAGGATGAGTTTGGAGGATATGGATGAATTTTGATGTTTGGATTTCTCTCTCTTATCTTGGAGCTTCATTATTGGCATAATATGATGATAGGATATTCTCTTTTTTACATGTAAGTGCTATTTTCATGCTTATTCTTGTTTACTTTTGTTACATGGATGTTGCTGGGATTTTCGCTATACAAGTCTGAAATTTACTGCTTCTCTATACAAATTGGTGGAAATTGTGATCTTTTATAGCATTGCATCATGTCATGGGCCATTTATGAATGGGTGAATGTTCCTAGAGATAATTTATGTTAAATACATCTCAACAAGTCATCAATTATTGCAAATTGAAGTATAAAGACTTTGAAACAACTGCTCTCATGCCCTAATGCCATGCAAAGTTGTTTGAAGGCCTCCTTGATTGGGTGAACTCTTTCCAAACCATAAATTCTCCTTGACTCCATCTCTCCCAAAGGCAAGGCACTAATCCATCCACTGGTGGTCACCTAAATGTCTATTTTTCTTGCCTTCTCTCTCTTTCTAGGCCAAGCAACCATTGGTCACCTAGGGCATTGAATAAATCTCATTGTAGCCATCAAAACACTTCGATTTTTGGTCCATAACTGCGCTAGGGTTTCCTCTAGAGGCCCTCCAAATTTGAAGCAATTTCGACAGTGGGATCCCGAGATATAGAAAGCCTTAGCTCAGAGATTGTTTCTTGCCCTATGTTTCCCTTGGTTAGTGTCCTCATTTGGATCATTGCATTCATTTCTCCAAAGAAAATTTGTCCTTTGATCATCTTCTCTTCCATAATTAGGTCAAGCCCCTCCTCAATTGATCAACTCCACATCCTTGACCTAATTTTGTGTCCATTTGGTTCTGTGTGGCCCCACAACCTTACAACTCTAATTCCACAAAGATCACATAAAGACCAAGTCTCCATAAGGATTTCTAGGCCCAGGAATCATCTTGGCAAAACATACTCTCAAAACCTAGCCCTAAGGATCTTCTTGGCCCTACCTAGAGAGCCCATCACCTTGCTTCTAAAGCAAACAATCCATCTAATTGAGTCTCTCTTGTGAATAGGCCTAGGAATCACCTATTTATCTTATCATTGACCATATATTCTTGTGATTGCATCTTACCCGGTCTCCTCCCATCAGTGAAAGTTCGTAAAGAGCAGGGAGCCTTAGCTGAAGTGACAGTGGGCTATTGCTCCATTGTTTCTTTTGACCTAGTAGTTGCCCTATTGGATCCCCTTCTAGGTCCCCTGCTGGTTTGAGCGGTAACAGGGCTGATTTCACTAGGAGGAGGGCTGATTTGGCTTGTTTGGAGCCAAAAATTCAACTTTCCTTTTTTGAAAAGGACATGAAGAACATGCCTTAAAATTTCTCTTTCGACAATTAGCATGAAGAACATGCCTTAAAATTTCTCTTTCGACAATTAGCATGAAGAACATGCTTTATATTTATCATTTCATATATACCAAGGGCTAAAATATTAATTATGAAGACCGACCATAGCTACAAAATTCAACACCTGGAAGAGTCTCTGTCTGTGTTGTGTGTTTATGGGTCATCTGGTTTTTGAGAAAGTTAATGATACTACTGGTGGCAGACAAGCGAATTAGATAATAATAAGTAGTTGACTTACATTTCTTTATTATCTCTCTCTCTCTCCTGTGCTCAACATGAATGAACAGAGCACCTTCAATACGTTCAGTAAATATTGTTTGAATTAATGCAGTATTTAATGTCACTGTTAAATATTTCTTAGCTCTGCTATTCTAAATCTAAGCTCAACTTCATAGATGTAGACATAGATACTCTGTATACAAGTTAGTTTAAATCCAAATCATTAGGTTGGTTTGTAACTATACGTTTGTTCTATTAACTTTATTTATTTCTCCACTCTGGTGTTTCAGAGAACATCTGAGATTGTTACGCCTCCTTAAATAAAGGCATTAAATTCATATAATGCAATACAATGCTTGTAATTATGTGTTCCTCTAGCTTCCTGGAAGAGTCTCTGTCTGTGTTGTTGTTTAGAGTCTCTGTCTGTGTTGTGTGCTTATGGTTCATCTGGTTTTTGAGAAAGATAATGATACTACTGGTGGCAGACCAGTGAATTAGATATAATAATTAGCTGACATACATTTCGTTATTATCTCTCTGTCCTGTGCTCAACATGAATGAACAGAGCACCTTCAATACGTTCATGACATCATGTTTATATATTTTCAAACATTCTAATATATATTTTTAAAGCTTGTTAGTCTAAGCAGGTCACAATTTTGCCCATAAAACAATAGAAATTCTGGCATGATTTTAAGAAAATCTGGCTGAAATTTTTGAAAATCCAGGTTATAGCTGTCAAGCTTCAGGATTTTGGGTGTCCCAGCGGTTCTTGATGGTGCTGAATCCATTTCCGCTATTAAAAAAATGATTTAAACGCTCTCACTGTCAGATTTCTTGAAGATTTTTTCACCAGAGTCCAGTGAGAAAAAAATGATTTAAACGCTCCCACAGTCAGATTCCTTGAAGATTTTTTCACCAGAATCCAGTGAGAAATTCGCCATCTGGGCGAAATTGTGGCCTCCTTAGACACTACCTATTTTTAAAGTTTAAAATGTGTTCATTCAGAGGTGAAGCATATAATTTCTCTATCAAATCACTTAATGGATGAGCGTAGAATTCCTATGCTTCTTTGTGCTCTCTTCTCTGCGAGGATAGGAACATGACACTGTCCAAAAAAAAGTTCAGATATGAATTCTTTCTCTATTAAATCAACAACCAATTGATTATTGCATAATTTCTTTGCTTTTTTCATCCTTCTTTGTGCTCTCTGTGAGGATAGGAACATGACACTGTCCGAAGAAATTTCAGATATAAATTCTTTCTCTATTAAATCAATAACCAATTGATTATTGTATTAGGATTCAGGAATATATCCTTCTGCTTCTTTCCCTATTCGGTTAGTCATATACACATTTTCTAGATATGAATAATGGTTACATAGTGTAAGTAATGTAGATGTATAATCTGGTTGTAGTGGTACAGGTTCACATCTCATAGGCTCTGTAGGATAATTTTAGAAGCAGGTTTCAATCAAAAGTCCTCCCAAAAAATTACACGATTTTGTTAAGCAGAAACTTCATCCTCATATCAATTAAAATTCAATCTAGACTCTTCGTATTTGTTCAGAGAACGAGATATGCCATTATTAAATCCGAAGGACATGATAAGGAAGGCAATCTAAGTTGATCAAAATGAAAGAATTACATCAGTTCTGGACTTTTGTCATTATATAACCCTATCCAATCAAGTTAACTTCCCCTTCCAAAATGATTCGACAATTTTCCCCCCTTGACTCAGAAACTGGAGTGGAATCACTCACAGCTTTCCAAGCTGAGCGAGTTTTGACAAAAACAATGCCTTTCTTCTTGGTTTCTGCTGCATTGACCTTCTGTAGTTATAAAGTTAGGAGTAGAGCCAAATCTGGCAAGGAAGGAAGCCACCTGGAGGGGAGTGGAGTGGAGTGGAGTGGAGGGATCAAGAAGTAGAATACCATCCAAAAATATCTAGTATCCTATCATTTATTTTCTTGGTCCAGTACTCTCCAATCTTTACCTGAGCTGAGATATAATGCTTCAGATTGTTAAACAATATTCTTCTAAGGTGGCCAACTCTAAGCCAGCATCGGGGAAATGAAATATAAACCCGGAAATTGCAGTTGAATATTTTCAATAGGAATTCTTGATTGGTATAAAATTCAGATTTCTCTGTAGTATGGCCATCTTAAGGGTTACACATTTACTATGTTTAGGCGTCCAGTCAAAAATTACAATTTCAGCAACAAGTAGCTTCAGATCTCTCTAGAAACTAGTGTTATTGTGATCGAATGAATTCACCTCTTGCAAATTCCCTTGATATATCCTACTATTCAGGTGGATTGTATTGAGGCAATACATCAATTTCAACCAGGCCACCATACATTTTGGACAAAAGGTTTTCATGAAACTCGGCACATGTTTAGGTTTTCCTATTTCAAATCTCTTACGTCTGAACTCTAAATGTCTTAGATCTCAAGGTAGAAATCCTCTTGAAGAGCTTTTCGACTTTGACCAGATGCAATTTTAGAAGATGCATATGTTTGCATGAAGGACCAACGATTATTCTGAACGTGTATAACAAATTCAATAGGACTGTGTAGATCGGTATTTGATTCCACATGAAAGTTTTTTTTGTTTTTTAATTTAATTTAATTTAATTAATTTATTTATTTAAAGATTAGGCTGAGACTAGACATGGGCTATTTTTTTTATTTGATGGAAGAAGAAAATGTCAAAATTATCCCGCTTTTTGTTTGCTTGATGAACTGAAATAAGAACAAGGGCTTCCGGCAGCGGTAGTCCCTGCTGGTAGAAATGAAAAATTTAACAAATATAATTTTCAGAAAAATATTTTATGTCTATTGCACGAAATTAGCAATAAACGATAGTTTAAACAGTAAAAATTGACCTACTTAGCATATACATGTATTACATATGCAATGAGCCTTTGAAACTAACTGCAGATTCCTAGTACTGCCTGAAAAACACCAACACAAAATGTTGATGTGATGATAAGCTGGTGGTAATCAGCAGACTCAATACCGTCTATTTCATTTTTGACCAAAATGGCCAACAAAATGGAAACAACACCTACCAGCTTAATGACATTATCCCTTTTAAACGACACACTTGGTAAACCATATCTTTTTGGAGGAACTGAATCTAAGCCATTGTGAAGTTAGGATCCCTCTACAAATAGCCTTCCGATTGAAGAATGAACTCATGCTCTCTGAGATATCTATCTTCCATAGATGATCTCAAATTTCTCGATAACAAGATAATTATATATAAGCCTTTTAAATGATACACCTGGTAAAGCATATTTTCTTCCTTAAGCATGTTATGGAGATACCAGACTTGCAACATATTTCTGAGAGAATAAAAAATTAGGAAGAATAGAACATACTTTGTCAATTCCACTGCAAAACCATAGGATGTTGTAAACTATAATGGGATGTAGAATAGAACAACTTGATTTTTTTATTGTAACAACCTAGCAAAACAGTATCAAAGAAGAGACTTTTCGTTTTCAGCTACAATTTAATAAAATATGAAGCAAACAAGAAAGAAAATGTAATAAGTTGTGGCCTATGGATGATGACAATTTCACAATAAAATCCATTAGCACTGGTTGTTAATTTTCCACGAAATTCTGCAACTACTTAGTGAATAATTGAAAACTAATGCAACTGCAAACTTTCTTTCACAAAGATACATAATTTCTTAACGGATAAGCAGCGGAATATAGACACAGAGATAAAAACAGTCATACAAGTTTGCACACTTGATTTCTTGGGAAACCCAACTGGGAAAACCCTCTTCTTTGCTGTAGTATTTTATTGATAGAGTTTGAGCAATTGAATCTCTTACAAGGAAATCTGTCACACTGAGAACAGACTTGTTCTCTCACTGAACTAGCTTGGACTCACCCTGGAAAACACTTGATTCCTGCTCCTAAACTTTTGTGCACCAGCAGCCCTATTTCCTAGCGCACTAGGGCCTATTTCTGTGTGCACAGAAACTCCTATTTTGTAGCGCAACAGGCTCCTATTTATATGCGCACGAGGTCTCCTATTACTTAGGATGCAGCTCCGAAATCTTTGTGCAAGTCTGCTCACCAAAATTAGTGTGTTCTTTCTCCTCAAGGCTACGCACACCACAAGCAAAGAGATCACATACCAACTTGTGCACACAAAAACAAATTAACTTGTGCCTTTTGTCCTTCCTTTATAGATTCTGTCCACGTTATAATAGGCAAATTACAAATTTGGAAGTTGAGTTGTGATTGACTAGTTAACTGAGTCGAATTGGTTCTCTTCCCTAATCATCACTTGGAGTTATAACTCGTCCTCCTTCAATCAAAGACTGAGGTTCCCAACTCATTTTTTTCTAAACTTGAACTGTCTAGTGCCATCTATCCTGCAGTTAATTGAAGAAGGATCCATGTGACTGATCCTCCAACACTATGCATAGACTTGTGAACTTATCCCACAAAATGGAAGATAAGCTCACCATCTCCATGAACTCACTCCATGGTAAAGGAAAGACAACTCGTCCATGGTAAAGGAAAGACAACTCGTGGTCTTTCCGACTAAGGCATGAGCCAGAGAAGACCTTCACTTGCAACCATTTTCAACACTCCCTCTTAGCGAGGAAGGGATTCTATACAACTCCCAACTTGTCGCTGAAATAGACATAACTGCTTCTTGCCAATACCTTGGTCAAGATATCTGTTGTTTGCTCCTCGGTTGGAATGTATGGTAGATTCACTATCCCTTTCTGCACACAATCTTTGAGATGATGATACCTGATCTCAATATGCTTGGAGCGATCATGAAATACTGGATTCTCAGTTTGATTAATGCAACCCTAATTGTCACAATGTATCACAGTAGGCTCCATCCCTTATCTAAAAAGTCCCACAAGCAACTTCCTCATCCAAATAGCTTCACATGCTACTAAACTGGCAGCCATGTACTCGACCTCTATTGAACTGAGTGAAACAAATCTCTTCTTCTTGCTAAACCAGGAAACAACTGCTAACCTAATGTTGAAGATGCAACATGAAGTACTCTTCCGATTTGTGGAGCACCCCTCCCAATCCGCATCTGTGAAGCCCTCAACCCTCACCCCATCAACATGTTTGTACCACAATCCACAATCTGTTGTGCCTCTAAGATACCTCAAAACATGCTTCGGAGCAACCCAGTGAACTCTGGTTAGTTCCATCATGAACTGACTCAACTGGTTTACTGCAAAACAAGTAAGTTCTATCATGAACTAACTCAGCTGGTTTACTGCAAAACAAGTTGGTTCCATCATGAACTGACTTAGCTAGTTTACTGCAAAAAAAATATCAGGCCGTGTGTTGGCTAAATACATCAACGACTCGATGAGCTTCCTGTATATTGTAGCGTCTACGCTCTATTCTACTAGCATCTACCTTCCTCCAGTTTGTGACTAGAGGCGTGGTCATGGGCCTGCAATCCTGCATATGAAACCTCCTGAGAATCTCTTGCATGTACTTGCGTTGTCCTAAGAAGATCTCACCATCACCTTGCCAAACCTCAAATTCGAGAAATAGTGCATAAGCCCTATATCCTTCATCTCAAACTCCCTTGCAAGGCTTGTCTTGCAATCTTGAATCAAACTATTTGCTCCAGTAAATATAAGTTCGTCAACATACAACACTAGAATGAATGAAAGCTCTCCAACCATGATGTATTACAGGTTGGGATCTGCCTCACTCTTGGTGAAGCCCAATTCTTGAAGGTAGCTGTCAATATGAGTGTACCATGCTCTCGGAGCTTGCTTGAGCCCATAAAGAGATCTCTTCAGCCTGCACACATTGGTGTCTTTGCTGAACTTCTCAAACCCCTCTGACTGCTCATATAGATCTCCTCCTCAACAACCCCCTTGAGGAATGATGTCTTCATGTCCATCTGGTGGATCTTCCACCCCATCTATGCCGCAAGTGCCAGAATCAACGTGATGAATGAATACCGTGCTACTGGGGCAAACGTCTCATCATAGTCTATGCCCGCAACCTGTGAGAAGCCCTTGGCCACAAACTTGGCCTTGTACTTCTCCACACTCCCCCTGCTCCATGCTTAACCTTGTACACCCAATGCGAACCTGCTACTGATTTGCCCTCTAGTCGTGGCACAATCTCCCAGACATCGTTCTTCATGATGGAGGAATATTCCTCCACCATGGCATCTTGCCAAACCTGCTGAAAGGCTTCCTTTTCATAATAAGAAGGCTCTAGACTGTACCTCTGTGGCTGCTTGCTCTGCCTGAACATAGAGCTAGGAGCTTCAACATGCTCCTGGGCCTCCTGAATCAACCTATTGGCCAACTTGGCTCTTTTCCTCCCTGTGTCAGGAGTCTCTAATTGAGTAGTTGCCTACTCTTGTCCTAGTCTCTCCTCCTCATCATCCTGTCGTGCGACCTTTTTTCCACCTGGTTGAGACTCAAACTTTGATCTTGGCTGAGGCTCCTCCTTGGGAGCGAGTAGCTCCTCCTCAGGTACTCCAACTTGCTCTCGCTCCAAGGACTCCCTCATAGCTCTGTCCTCCTCAAACCTCACGTCCTGCCTGATAATTGTCTTCTTGAGTGATGGAATATACACCCTGTATGCCTAAGATGTCTCATTGTAACCCACAAAAATGGCCTTCTTTGTTGTGGGCTCCAGCTTCTTCCTACCATATTTGGACACATGGTAGTAAAATTCATTGCCAAAGATACAAAAGTGCAAAACAACGAGCTTCTTGCTTGTGAAAACTTCCTCTAGTGTAACTCATCCAAGCACCTTGTGTGGACTCCTGTTTTGTAGAAATACTGCAGTGTTGCATGCCTGTACCCACAAGAACATAGGCAGTCCCTAATCATGCAACATGGCCTTGGGTGCTCCAACTATACAACGATTCTTCCTCTTAGCGACCCCATTGTGCTAAGGGTTACAGGGCGCTGTCAGCTCTCTCCTAATGCCCTCAAGGCACACAAGTCTTTGAAGGCATTGGAGATGTATTCCCCACCGTTGTCACTTCTCACTACTTTGATCTTCTTCTCGGTCTGGTTTTCTACCAAGGCCTTAAACTCCACGACCTTGGTTAAGGCCTCATCTTTCTTCCTCATAAAAAATATCCAAGTTTTCCGAGAATGATCATCTATGAAAGTAACATAATACCTGTGTCTCATAAGTGATGGAGAAGAGAAGGGCCTGCATACATCTGAATCAGTGTTGCGAACATCTCGATAACATCCCGATTTTATCTAAAAATCACGATTTTTTGGCCAAGCCGATGTTTGCCGATTTTTAAAAATTATTTTATGGTATCTTAATTTTTCTGATGTTTTACCAATTTTTACCGATATTTTCCCAATTTTTACGATTTTTTGGTTTTCCAGACCCTTGCTGATTTTATCTCAATGCCGATGTTCTCAACATTGATCTGAATGCACCAACTCCAAAATGCCTTTGGTTCTGCTGTCTCGGCCTCGTAAATATGCCTTGGCATACTTGCCAAGTGTGCACCCCTTGCACACTCCATTCTTGTTAAGATTGTATTGTGGTAGCATTGTGGCTATCTGATGTAGGATCTTCAACGCCTCATGATGCAAGTCTCCCATGCGCCTGTGCCAAAGTTCTCCTACATCTTTGCTCTACCCACTTGTTGCCGTGCTGCTCAACACTGTGCATATCCCAACCTACAACCTGTAGAGATTCTTCATCCTCACAACTATCTTCTTCACTGATCCAAAAGCTAGATGCTTGACGGAAGCCTTACCTCTACTGGAGATAACATTATAACCCTTGTCCTCTAGGGTTCCCATCGAAACAAGGTTCTTCTTTAGGCCTGGAACATAGAGGACATCTCTGAAATGGAGAGAGCTCACATACTCCCTCTCAAAGCTGACAATACCAACTCCCCTAGTTGCGTACTTGCCATTATCTCCTATCTCAATATGAACTTGTATTTCCTCCTCTCGCTGGCTGAAATACTCCCTGTTCCCGGCCATATGGAAGGATGCTCTGGAATCAATATACCACGTGTTGCCCCCTACTGAGCTTACCATGCAAGCTATCAATGAGAAGTCTTTCTCGAACTGAGAAGCAAACACATCTACCTAACTGGTGCAACGACATCATCCTTACTGAACCCCTTCTTATTGTTAGAACACTTGGTAGCACAATGCTCGAACTCGTGACAATGGAAGCACTTGATCTTACTTAGATCCTTCTTCTTCTTCTCGCCCTTTTGACTGGTCTCGGCCTTGTGTTTGCCCTTCTTGTCCTTGGCTTTGTTGCCTTTTCTTGCCGGGGAAAAGTTCTCCTCGTCCTTTGTCTTTTTCGATCTACCATCTCTCGTCCCTCTTCGAATTTATTCTTGAACGCAGTCACTCCAAAACATTTCCCAACTGAGAAAATTTTCTCTCCCACTCACTGGATCCTGGAATCCATACCAAGACTTATGGAATCCCATGAGTGCAAGACTCACAAGGTCTTTCTCTGCTACTGTCTCGCCCACGCCACCTAACTCATCCCAAACTTGAGTGAACTTTGAGAGATATGTGACGATGGGCTCTCCTTTGCTCTGTAACGAATAAAATAATGTAAATAATGATTAATTAGTTAATTAGTAATTAGGCTGAAAGGGCATGTCTAATAAGACATGACTTTTCGTGAAGAGGCACCTGTCTAGGTATATAAGCAGGCCTTGTTTGTAATTATCAAGCATCTCATTCATCATACATTTTAATATAATATTTGTATCCTCAATGGATATCTTTGTATTCCAAGTCCTTTGGAGCATTTAACTTGAGAAGGAACCTTGTTCACTTCATTTGGTATCAGAGCAGTTTGATCTTCCGGCCGCTCACGCTGCATAGAGCCACGCTCCCCAATCCAGGTCTTTGACCATAAAATTCGTCAACATTGTTATCATTGAAGCGTTTCGTTACACTTTTGGAGTTTCTCCATTTGCTGATTTTTTTCAGAGGCCCTTGGCCAGAATTATAAATTTGAAGAAGAAATGTTAAAAAGGAGAAAAAAAAAGTCTAATATATTTATAAACAAAAAAAGAGTTAGAAAATATATATATAAAAGAGCGGAAAAGAAATAAAAAGAAAAAAGAAGAAGAAGAAGAGTATATAAAATAAAAATAAAAAAATTACAAAACAAACCTACCTTGACTTTCGACATCGGAACGAAACCACACCAGCCGTAAGGCATCACACTATTGCTCGATTGGGCACCCCACTGCCACCAAAACAGTGAAGCATTCATAGCCACAATCGTCATATTAACACAAATTTGTGCCTACTGTTCCACAACAACCTCATCCTCCGTCTTCGTTGACCGAAAACCACTGCCTACAAACTGTGTTCGCTTCCTCCACTGTCACTGTCGACCACTCTAGCAATAGAGCCACCACTTGAAGCACACATTGTCGTCCACTGCCTCATCGACATCTCTGCTCGACTACTTGCTTGCTGCCCAATTAGGAAGACAATGTAATGAATAAAATAATGTAAACAATGATTAATTAGTTAATTAGTAATTAGGCTGAAAGGGCATGTATGATAAGACATGACCTTTCGTGAAGAGGCACCTATCTAGGTATAGAAGCCGACCTCATTTGTAATTATCAAGCATCTCATTCATCATACATTTTAATATAATATTTGTATACTCAATGGATATCTTTGTATTCCAAGTCTTTTGGAGCATTTAACTTGAGAAGGAACCTTGTTCACTTCATGCTCATCCTAATACTTCTTAGCTTCTCTTTCAGAGCTAGCTTTCTGACATCACTAGAACCCTGATACAGATCTAAGATGGCTTTAAACATCTCATATGGTGTCTTCTTGCCATGGAGATGAGGAATGATATGGTCCTTGACCCCTTCTAGAATGATCCTCCTCACCTTGGTATCATTCTTATTATGTTGGGACAACTGTTGGGGATCTTGAGATGGCACTTGACTTGTTTTATAAATTTGAGAACCCCTTGATCTTCCAACACTACTGATCTTCATTCATTCCATGAGTAGAAGTTAGAGGCTACCTCTAAACAATAATATGCTTTTAGTTCTTGAACCGACATCTTGCTTATCCCAAGATTTGCTTCTTCAAAACTCTGATCTGCACTCTTCACTAATGATAAACTTGGTACTAGTTTTTATATTGATCTCTTCTCTGATACCATGTTAATTTTCCACGAAATTCTGCAACTACTTAGTGAATAACTGAAAACTAATACAACTGCAAACTTTCTTTCACAAAAAGACATAATTTCTTAACTGATAAGCAGTAGAATATAAACACATATATAAAAATAGAGTCACACAAGTTTGCACACTTGATTTCTTGGGAAACCCATCTAGGAAAACCCTCTTCTTTGTGATAGTATTTTATTGATAGAGTTTGAGCAATTGAATCTCTTTCAAGGGAATTTGTTGTTGAGAAATCTAGGGTAGAAACAAAAGGTAATTTTTCTAGCAATGATAATTGCTTGTGAATACTTTTTACTTCTTTAGATTAGGTTCTTCTTTGACTTAGATTATTATAGTGTTCCTTTTTATCAAATAGCTACCAAACCATAAACAATAATGACACAAGATGTAGGCAATTAGCTAGGGCCAAAACCTCTCCAACTTGAGAGGAAAACCCAAATGAATTCTTTTTCTTATAGAAACTTCAAGTAACGAATACCGAGACCAAGACCCTTGACATACCAACCTCTCCAAGACCAAGTCACAAGACCCTTCTTCACTGCTTCTTCTTCTTGCCCAGGTCAACACTGGTCAAACTGACTTCTAATACTGCTAATTCTGGCTACTCTGAAATTTCAGCCTTCTTCCACAGACTTGCAACTTTCGGCTTATCTGTACCTTTACAATTCTGGACGTGTGAGAAAATTGAGGAAATTTTGTGGTGCTTTCCTTCTTCGCTTGATTTGAAGGCTTCTCCTTGTGACCTCGACTAGCAAGAATAATGGTTAGTGACCTTCTTCTTTGGCTTCTTCAAAGGCTGGTGTAACCCTACTGCAGAACCCTAACCCTTATCACATGTGCGAGGAAAATTACCCAAAAATAGTGCTAAACTTCTTCGCTCTTCTTCCCTTTCTTCTTGATGATTATGAGGCTGCTCCACTTGTGATTTTCGCACTTTATCCTCAATTTTAGATGCTTGAACGAATTTTCCTTCAAGTGATGCCGAGTGCTCCTATATATAATGGTCTATCCATTCAAACTAGGGAAACTTGACTTTGTGACTGGGTTGACATGTTATTCTAGAATCAACTTCATTTCTTTTGAAGGCCGACTTGAGGGAGTACTTGTGACAAGGTCTTGGAGGGTTGTTGACTCAAATAAATTCTCTTATTACAATATGTAACATGCCCACATGGGCCTTCAATACATGACATTGACTCACTAGACTTTATGACTTGATGACCAAACCTAATAGCTCACAATGGGAGCTTGATCTACAAAATAAAATTCCTTGAGCATGAAATCCATGCCTTAAGCATCACAATTTTTTTTTTTTTTCTTCTTTACATCAATTACATAAAATCATGATTACACATGTCTTAGGAAGACTGAACCTAGGTACGTTTTTCAACACTTCCTCTTAACTAGGGAGGTATTCATAATTCATACAAGGTACTTGGACATTCTCAATTTGAAGAATTTTCATAAGAAGAGTCGGATTGGTAACCCATCTGTGTAACGTCATATCATCCATCGTTGTCACATAAAAAATCCTTGACTAACAACTCTATCTATCCACAAGATTATAGCACAATGCTGGCGAGACCAATGAATCATAGACACGCTAATCATTGTCTCTCTCAGAACATACCCCACCTGGGTTTTCTCAAATTATGTTTTTTAAAATTGGCAACTAGGGCCAAACTCCACTTTGGACGACTCATATGATGGATATGACACTTTTGTTGGATTCCTCTTTCCGAGAGGTGCAAGATTGATCTAAAGATCATCTTGTTTGGATGAGCAAAAGTTGGATTTTGAAGCTATTCTCTCACACATGTACATTTGTCAAGGTTGGCCATAAATGTAACGTAGGTTCGCAAGCCCCAAAATATGTGTCTCCACCCCTCATTGATAGATATAAATTGGAGAGTGTCATTCCCAATTTGGGCATCATCTTATCTCACATCATCTCTCCTCCATTGGTTCGTACAACCTCCAAGGAGCCTCTCTCTCTCTCTTCGCACGTGTGGAAAGGGAGGACAAATTTTCAGACTGTTTCTAGGGTAGAAAATAGAGCGTTGACCAACGTTGATGTTGGGTCAACCATCATGTTTTGAATTTGATATTTTGGGTAGAATTCCGATCCTTGAAGGCCGCAGCTATTGGCACGCATTCCGAGGAATTTTGGGCAGTTTGACTTTTGGGTTGACCACAGAGTTGACTGTTTTGTTGACCAGTTTGATCGAGTTTTTCACGACTGTTTTTGGCTGGCTTTGACTGTCTTTGGAGGCCGAGTTGACTAGATTTTTTTGAGCTTTATTGGAGGAGATTTATTGTTGGTTTGACCAACATTGACTTTTCTGGTTAGGGCATCCTGTTGACTGCTATTTGACTGAAGTGAAATTTGGATATTGTACTCTCTCTCTCTACTGAATTTTTGAAGAATAATAAGAAGATTTGATCAAAGAGTTTTCCCCACATTGCGGTTTTTTTCCCCGGCATCCACCAAAATATTGTGTCCTCTTGTCTTGGCTTGTCTTTGGTTATTTATTTATGTTCTATCAACATTTACCGTCAATGTTTATGTCATCTCTAATCTAGTTATTGAAATTGGGCTAATAAGAAAAGATTGAAGCAAACTGCTCTAAGCATAGAACATACCATTGTTATCTAAAAATTAACATGGGATTAGAGCTCAGGTGAAGGCAAAGCCCAAGCAAGAGTGAGAAGAGAAAATATCACTGAAATCTATTGGACAAAGACAAAGGTCAATGGCTTCCTCATCATACTTCAAATCCGATGACAAGCTCAATGATGAGTTTGATTATCATGCTTGGAAAATGTCCTTGGCCTTGACTTTAGAAAAACAAAATATTATTGACTATGTGCAGGGAAAGATTATTGAGCCTCCTTCAAATGTTTCGGCTGCCACTAAGATGAAGTACAAGAAAGGGGAAAACAAAGCGAAGAAGATAATCAGGGACTTAATTCATAAACACTTGGTTGCTTATATCTCTGAGGAGATGTATGACAAGTTGGTTGGCATGTTCAGGGCTAGCAACGCAAATCAAATTCTCTTTTTGAAGAACAAGTTGAAGGACATCAAGATGGACAAAGGAGAATCCATCCAATCCTACTTTATGATGATTACTGAAATAAAAATTGATCTCTTATCTATTGGAGACGTCATAGCTGACAAAGAGCTCACTCTTATTACTCTTGGAGGTCTTCCTAGGGCATGGTATGTATTCAATACCACTATTCTCAACAATAACATCATTCCTGATTTTGATGAATTGTTGGCAAGATGCACTCAAGAGGAGACAAGGATGATGGAGAGAGACAAGCCCTCAAATAGAAATGATCATATTGATTTCTCCGCTCATGCAAAGAAGAAGAATAGTGTTGGTCCAAGAAATCAAGGTCAAGGAAGAGTGGGACCCAAAGGAAGGGTAAATGTCCCAATTAAAGGGACTCAACCCGAGATGATGACTACAACAATAACAACTTCAGGGGAAATGGAAATCAAAGGAACAACATGTTCAACAACAAAGGAAAGAGAAAGGCTCCCTCTACTCGAAATGGAAATCGTCAACCATTCAAGAAGTCAAGAAACTCCAGGTGTGATGAATCAAATGTTGTAGATAAAAAGAAAAAATAATTTATTCTTATGTCTGCCCTCTCTGCTGCATCTCCTCCTGACACCCTGGACAATTAGTTGATTGATAGTGGTGCCTCAAGGCACTTAACTGGATATAAAGAGGTCCTCTAACATTTGATTGAAAAGGAAACTAATTTGGAGATCGTGCTTGGATATAGTGCCACCTATCCCGTGAAAGGGACAGGGACTATGACTCTTCATCTAAATCAAGGTCAAATCCTTCATCTACAAGATGTGTTATATGTACCTGACTTGAAGGAGAATTTGGTGTATATTTTGGCGATGGACAATAAAGGATTCAAGGTGGCATTCACTGATGGAAAGGTACACATTTGGAAGAGGAATTTCAAAGAAGCATTCACTCTTGGTTTCAGGGTTGATACACTTTATCAAGTTGGAGGAAGTCCGTTGGGAGCCATGACATGCAACACAACTCTTCAATCCAAATTATGGCACCAGAGGTTTGCTCACCTTCATTATAAGGCTCTTCTCGAACTAAGGAAGGTGGTCACAGGTATGCCCGATTTCAAAGTTGATCATGAAGGTGTATGTCAGGGTTGTGCCGAAGGAAAACATACTAAGGGGACCATTCCCTCAAGTGATACAAAGACTACCGACATTCTACAATTGATTCATTCTGATCTATCTGGTATGTTGTCCGTAACATCCTTGGGAGGATTTTTATATTATGTCACTTTCATAGATGACTTCTCCCGCAAAACTTGGATATACTTCTTGAAGAAAAAGGACGAAGTATTTAAATGGTTCCACACCTTTAAGGCCTTAGTTTAAAATCAAATAGGAAAGAAGATCAAAATTTTGAGGACCGATAATGGAACCGCATATGTATCAAATGATTTCAATGACTATTGTAGAGAAGATGGCATTAAGAGGGAGACCACTACTGCTTATACTCCTAAATAAAATGGAGTTGCTGAAAGAAAGAATAGAACTATCATTGAAGCCACGCATGGCATGCTTCATGGCCAAGGTCTTCCAAAGTTCCTATGGGGAGAAGCTGCCAACACTGTCGTGTATGTTCAAAATAGATGCTCACATCAAGCATTGGACTGCAAAAATCCCGAAGAAATATCAACTGGTATGAAACCTGGTGTTTCTCATTTTAGAATTTTTGGAAGTCCTGTATATTTTCATGTGCTGAAAGAAAAGAGAAGCAAGTTGGATGCCTCTAGAAAGAAGGGAACAATTGTGGGCTACAGTGAAACTTCAAAGGCATATAGAATCTATGTTCCTAGTCAAAGGGAAGTGGAGATAAGTCATGATGTCACCTTCGATGAAGATGTTGGCCTTGGGAAAGTCATAGATCTTCCTATCTCAAAGGAAGACAAAGATGAATATGCAAAAAAGCAGGAAGAACCGAAGGATGAATAAATGCCTGATGTTGAAGGTTCGATGGATCCTATAGATCCACCTCCTAGTGAGACCACTTCTTCAAAAAGAAGACCCTCATGGCTTAGAGATACTCTCGATGATGTCGAGAGACATATTGCACCAAGGGGAACATTCCGTGAAATTAAGAAGTCGAACAAGTACCAAGGGTACTTAGTAGCCATGAGAACCATCGTTCAATTTGTGAGCCTGGAACGTTTGAAGAAGTTGTGAAGCACCAACTTTGGAAGGATGCAATGAACAAAGAATATGAGTCAATCATGAAGAATGATGTCTGGTATGTGGTCCCTATACCAAAGGACAAGTCTATTGTCACCTCGAAATGGCTCTACAAGATCAAACATGGAGCCGATGGAAGCGTTGAAAAGTTCAAAGCCAGATTTGTTGCCCGAGGCTTCTCGCAGAAGGAAGGTATAAACTATGTTGAAATATTTGCCCTTGTTGCACGATATACCACCATCTGTTTGATTATTGCCCTTGCTTCCTTGCAAGGATGGAGTCTACATCAGATGGATGTCAAGACTACCTTCTTACCTAGTTCTCTTAAGGAAGAGGTCTATTGGGAACAACCTTTGGGGTTCGAAGATCGAAATCGAGATACACATGTATCTAGGTTGAAGAAAGTCCTCTAAGCAAGCCCCAGGGCTTGGTATGAGAGGATCGATAGTTATCTGATGAAGCTGGGATTTACACGAAGTGAAGTTGATCCAAACCATTACTTCAAGGTTGATAATGGCAAGCCTCTCATCTTGGTACTCTATGTGGACGATCTCTTCATGACAGGTGCAAACCCTCTCATTCATCAATGTAAGAGGGATTTGGGTTCTGAATTCGAGATGAAGGACTTAGGACTGATGCACTACTTGTAGAAATTCTGAATAATAGATGAATTATCCACCTGCAGATTATCCCCATTACACACTATTTTAAGCCTTAGCACATATAACCTCTTCTACAATCGATCATCAATTTGCGGAAATTAGAAGAAGTCGCATGCGCACATTAAAACATAATCAAGCACACATATAACACAATATGTAATGGGGAAAGCTTACAGCTGAAAACCCCCAACTATCTGTATATTATAATGATAGAGAACATGTAACAATACATAGCACAAAGCTCTCACAGCTCTCAGCACTATCTCACATGCTACACACAAACTAGCACGAAAGATGAACAAGTCACAGGTTCAAATCTCCTCCACAAGTCTGCCTGCCTCTACTGCGCAATCCAAGATGAGAATGAATGAGATCCAAGTTCGAATCCCCTTGGCTTGTACTGCGCAATCCTCATTGGCAATCTCAATCAATGTGTGTGCAAATCTCATGCATAGCTATAGTCACAACTGATAGTAGACTCACCCTTTCACCCACCTCTAACACTGGTCTCCACTGAACTGTCCATGTACTGCAGTTAACCGATGTAGTCTTTAGTTGATTTATGAGTTAATAATTAGTGAATTAATTAATAATTAATTCACACCACTCATCACTAGTGTATTTATCAGTTAGACTAAATACAACTAGTTGAACTAAGTTAAACCGAACACAACTCCACCAACTGTCTCATCAACTCCACCAAACTCTGCCACATGAGTTCTAACTGAAGTCAACCATGCAATAGCTCAACTAAACCTTAGGAAAAGCATATTTCCTTCTGTCAGCTGCATGTGCCACATCCAAGCATCAAATTGAAGTGCTCCAAGAGGATAAGATAATGTTTATAGTCTAAATATTATTAAGGGTTAATAATATTTGACTGTTCTATTTTTAGCCCGGCAGTCTAAAAATAGATTCCGCCCAATGTCTAAAAATAGAGGTCCATATATTTTTACCAACTCGACCAATCATCCATAAATAGCATCCTGCAACTCATAGACCATGATCCATATGTCCAAAAATAGACATAGTCTAAAAATAGACTTTGCGCCAAAAATAGCCTGCGGGCCCACTTAGTGAAGGCGACTTCTTTTCACTAAGATCCATCATCTTGCTTGCTTCTTCAACACTACTTTGTGTCTTGAGAGCCTATATAGCAGGGAGATTTTCCACTCTCAAAGAAAATATATTGTGGAGCTGTTGAAAAGATTTGGGATGGTGGAATGCAAGTCCGTGACTACTCTAATGGAACTCAAATTTAAGAAACTGTGTGGAAGCGCTACTGGGCCCAATTTGGGAAATCCCACTGAGTATTGTCAACTCATGGGGGCCTTGATGTTCTTAGAGAACTCCCGTCGAGACAGATGTTTTGCAGTGAATACATTGAGTTAATATATGGTCGAGCTTCATCACATTCATTGGATTACTTCCAAGAATATTTTGAGATATTTCCGGGGCACAATCAACCATGGATTGAGATACACTGGCGAGAATGTGAGGCTCCATGGATATGCTGACTGGGCTGGCAGTGTGGTGGATTGTAATAGCACATCTGGATGTTGCTTCACTCTAGGTTTTTGTAATATCCCAAAAGGGAGAATGCAGTAATAATGAAACAAAATATAAGAAATGCAACAAAGTAAACAATAAATCTTAAATACAGAAATAGCTGAGCCATTTTATTATATGGGAGGTGAAAAAGCAAGTACAACAGTGCTCAAAATATGAGACACTCAAGCCAAAAGGATGGCCTAGAATGACCCTGAAATGATCCCACAAGAGGGACTGCGTAACTGCTGAACTATTGGAAGGTAAACTGCACTGTCTCTGCTGCAACTGTTGGGACTACAACTGCCAGAAATATAGAAAGTCATATCTAGGCAGAATGGGAGCTCCGATGATACTGAAAACAGAGATCTGGGCTCTATGATGGATACCCAAGATAACCCAGAAAGGGTTTCTCAGATGTATCAATCTAAGAAAACCACTCTCTTAGGGCTTCACATATACACTGCTGGGTATGCAGATCTGAAGCTAGATCTGATGATATGATGGATGCAATGATGCACAATCAGATCTATGCAAGAAGGGCTAATCCCTTCACTAGATCCTTGGGCTAAACGCTCAAGATCTAGCTCCTCCAACCTCTTCCACTGAAAATAGATGCTGGATGAACAACAACTTTAGAAAACTACGCTGTAAGAGAGGGAGGCTCAATAGCATACTGCTAGATATGTCAAATCAGCTCCTGGGTGATGGAAACAATCGATCCAATGTGAGGAGATGATCCCTCACAGGATTTCTAGCTGAAATACTAGAAACTTCCTTCCTCCAATAGATCTATAGGATTGGACTGCGCAATCCTTGAAGGGACTGCTGCTGCATGGAGGTAAAACCCAATGGCCTGAATGCCAGATATATATATGCTGCTCTTGGAAGACTGGATATGAAGAACAAAGTGGTAGGATGAATCCTCCAATAGTTTCCTAGCTGAATGCTAGAAACAACCTCCTGAAGATGGAACAAATGCCTGATAAGGAATGTAGTACAACCCTCTTCCTTAGAGATCACTCAAAGAAAGAGGTGGGATTCCCACTCGGGAACACCCTTTGCTAAATAACACTGCAATCTTAGCTAAATAGCTCAAGAATGCATAGAAATGTCCTAAGACAAATCTAGATCTAAACAGATCAAGAAATGAATAATCCAAATCATGCCTTCTATTGTGTCTTCACCTTCATTATATACATGAGCCTTCCATAGCTTAGGCCCACTCCAAAACTGTGCTATACATGTGGACATAAGTCTCCATGGTTGACCGCATTGTTTCTCAATGTCCTCCATCATGTTCACATGGGGTGATCACCCTCTCCATCATGTGTGCATTAAATGCATCACTTCCTCCACTAACCAATCATAATTGCTTTATGATCTTACTTTGAATGCACTATGATCTCAGTTGACCTTATCAAATATCCTCATGATTTTACATTTAAAATCCATGATCTTATTTGACTGTTTCATCCTCCATAATCTATCTCATAAACGAGACATGATCTCCATTAATGGAGCTGCTCCACTACTCCATGATTTTAGATCTGGTTCTAGAATATCCACATACACACATTTAAAGTGGATTTTATTCATCTTTGAGGTTTGTGGGTCCATCCACCCTTTTATTTACTTAATTAATTACGAAAATCAAGAACTCTAATATTCCAAATATCATGTGAAAATTTGGGAATATTACAGTTTTGCTTCGATCTCCTGGATGAGCAGGAAGCAGAAATCGGTTGCCTTGAGCACCACTGAGGCCGAATACATTGCAACAAGTATGACTTGTTGTGAAGCCGTTTGGTTGAGGAAGCTATTTAGTGAGTTGTTTGGGCATGTGCTGGATACCACTGTGATCCATTGCGACCACCAAAGTGGGATTCAACTTTCAGAGAATCCCGTGTTCCACGACCGCTCCAAGCATATTGATATCAAGTACCACTTTATCCAGGATATGGTACAACGAGGCGCCGTAAGGCTCCATCACACTGGGACTGATCAACAAGTCGCATATATTCTCATGAAGCCCCTGGGGAAGCTCAAATTCTTAACCTTCCGTGAGAAGCTTGGAATCGTGGACAAACCCTCTTATGAGGGTCCTGCTTGAGTTGGACTTTGAGCTCTTGGAGCTCCAGGTGGTTTGCAGATAGCTTCTTGGAGCTATAAGCAACCATAGGGCGAGGTTCATCTTTTCTTATTGATGTGATATTATTGTTATGATATTGAGCTGGTTCACCCTCTCTTGATCTATGCCCCACACACATCCTACCCATGTAGTTTGAGACTCATGGGAAGTACCTCTCATTTGGCCAATGAGTTGGGAAATGAGGATAGAGACCATAGCATTACTGATGGACGCACCGTGTATTGTCGTACTCTTTATGTTTAGGATGGGTTGTGTCCAACAACTTGACCTGGGATTAAGTCTGATTGAGGTTTTTACCTCTAAACTGACTTCGGGTTAGTGGAGAGTGGCAAGGTGTTATGACTCACTCTCGATCAAATCTTCTTCCTTATTTCTTCATGGTTCAGCAGAGCAGAGTACAGGGACAACAGGATGATGACAGGATGGTACAGGATGACACATGATGACAGGATGGTACCGGATGAGATGACACAGGATGATAGGATTGCACAGGTTGACAGATGGATTGACAAGTGGAGTTCTCCCTAGTTGAGAGGGAGTATTAAAATTGGAAACTAGGGCCAAACTCCACTTTGGAAAACTCATATGATGGAGATGATATTTTTGTGGATTCCTCTTTCCGAGAGGTGCAAGATTGATCTAAATATAATCTTGTTTGGATGAGCAAAAGTTGGATTTTGAATTTATTCTTTCACACATGTACATTTGTCAAGGTCGGCCAGAAATGTAATGTAGGCTCATAAGCCCCAAAAGATGTGCCTTCACCCCTCATTGCTAGATATAAATTGGAGAATCTCATTCCTCATTTGGACATCATCTCATCTCACATTATCTCTCCTCTCTCATTGGTTCGTACAACCTCCAAGGAGCCTCTCTCTCTCTTCGCACGTGTGAAAAGGAAGGACAGATTTTCAGATTGTTTCTAGGGCATAGAACAGAGCGTTGACCAATGTTGAATTTGGGTCAACCTTCATGTTTTGACTTCAATTTTTTGGGAAAAATTACGATCCTTGAAGGCCAAAGCTATTGGCATGCATTCAGAGGAATTTTGGGTAGTTTGAATTTTGGGTTGACTGCGACTTTTACCATAGAGTTGACTCTTTTGTTGACCAGGTTTGACCAATTTTTTCAAGACTGTTTTGGGTTGACTTTGACTGTCTTTGGAGGCCAAGTTGACTGGGTTTGACCAATATTTATTGGAGGATATTTATTGCTGGGTTGACTAACGTTGAATTTTTTGGTTAGGGCATCTTGTTGATTGTTGTTTGACTGAAGTGAAATTTGAATATTGTACTCTCTCTCTCTGCTGAATTTTTGAAGAATAATAAGAAGATTTGATCAAAGGGTTTTCCCCACATTGGGGTTTTTTTCCCTGGAATCCGCCAAAATATTGTGTCCTCTTGTCTTGGCTTGTCTTCTGGTTATTTGTTTATGTTCTATGAACATTTACCGTCAATGTTTATGTGATTGCTAATCTGGAAATTGAAATTGGGATAATAAGAAAAGATTGAAGTAAACTTCTCTAAGCATAGAACATACCATTGATATATAAAAATTACAATGTTCCATCAGGACTATTCTTATCTTGGATTCCCATTTCTCAAAGAATATCGGTCCTCTACGACTACTCTTATCTTGGATGCCCTACCACATCCTCAAAGAGTATCAGATGCCAAATGATTACCCAATCCTCCATGCTATCTTCCCAAGTGAAGACAAGAATGATGTGTCTATCTCTCCCTCTTAACTAGGGAGGACATACCCATACCAATGAAGGAATGTACCTCTTCCCATAAAAGGAATGTACCCAAGCTCCCTCTCAACTAGGAACTTTCTTCCAACAACTCTTTAGGTGGAGACAATGGGACGAACCGCTGCTTTTAGTACTCCTTTCGATGTCATGAATTTCTTCTTTGTTATGGAGTCTACATCCTTTTGGGACTTCTTCATAGGGCATCGACCATCCATCACTTTCATCCATGAATATTTTCAATTATGTCATCCTTTCTTTCATTGGAAAGTGATCCATTAGTACATATTTGGCCTTCCTTCATGCCTTGCTGCCTTTTTCATGTCATGTTTCCTTAAGGACCTTTCTTCTTTCCACACAAGCATCAGTTGCAAAAGACATCCACAACTCTTCCCTCGGAAGCCCTGCATTAGCTCATCCAGATATTGTCCAAAAAAGAAAATGGTCATGAAATCAAAATTACCTTTGTGATGGTCTTTCATCATGACATCTCCTTGTTTACATCAAAATCCTGCACACACATTGACACATCTCCAAAAAGATATTCAACGTCAAGGGTATCTTTCTTTTTCAGACTTTATCAGGATCTTTATATCTCTCTCATGGAGATATCGTAGTCAAATCTTCCAGTCCTTGGATGTTGATTTCCTTCTCCATAGTTGCATTTTTCATGATCTTTCCTTACTTTCTTCACATATTGCATCCCAGAACTTCCATCCATAGTTCCTTTTTCAACCACCTTATATTTCTTATGAGGACTTATTATGTTGGTTTCATCTTAGACAATATGTGACCCATGCTTTCATGCATCCTTCCAAAGGAGGAGATCCTTTGTTTTGATCATGCTCGCAAGGTAGAACATTTATCATTGCAACCATATGACATGACTTGACATTTATCCAAATATATACATACATACCTCATCTCTTCCTTTAGGTCATCTAGACTTCCTTCAACAACTTTCTTGATTGAATAACTTCAATTACCTTGACTTGCTTCACATCTTATGACATCATACCTTTACTCCATGAATCCCATACACGGTGGAATTTTTGGTGAAACACTTGCTCCTATCAATAGGTGAACCTTCTAGTGAAGATTCCAATGCAGGATCTTGATCATCCTTATCCGGAAAATGCTCCTCTTGAGTGATGTATGATGAGATTTTATCCTAGATGTCTTTCTTCTTCCCATAAACTTCTAATGAGGTTACCAAGAGCTGCATCCTTCTATAGGTGGCTGTCATAGACTTCTATCTCAACTATCTTTCATGCTTCTTCTAAGATAATATCATGATCTCTTGCCTTTAATCATATGCTTCTATGATGCCATGATGCATCCTATCATGCTTCTTAGTGATGGTGGCTATTTAACAAGAAAACTTGAAAGTAGAGACTTGAAAAGAACCTGGGTGAGGAATATTATCTCAATGATAGTAGAGATCTTTTACTTCCCCCTTCTTGGATTTATTCTTTTCAGCTTCCTCTACTTCTTTAGTAGCATGGGCTTCTTTTCTTCCTCTTTCGTTGTTGTCATTCTTAAGTTTAGGACAATCCCTTTTGTAGTGCCCATATTCTTGACATCCATAGCATTGAACCTTTGTCATGTTCTTTATTTTCTGAGGACCAAATTTCCCAAATTTCCCTTTTCTCTTTTCCATAGCAGCATATGCTTAAGTTTTCTCATTTGATCCTACATCAGATTTTGCCTTCAACCTAGTTTCTTCAATTTTGCATAGTGACCATAGTTCATTGAATGGAGTAACTTCATTTTTCCCATAGATTCTTGATGAGAAGTTGCCCCATTCTTACGGTAGTGCATTGAGCACTATAGTAGTCATTTCTTTGTCAGAAATTATCTCTCCTAATTCTTGTATTTGATATCTTATTTCAGATGTCCTCATAAAGTATGAGGCTATTCCTTCTTATTTTGATATCTTCATCTTGTAGATTTCTTGGAATGACAAGATTACTTCGCCTGTAGTTCTTACGAAAAATAACTCTACAAGTTTGTCATATATTTCTTTTGACGTTTCTAATTTCGATACACAGGGAATGAGGGGATCCTTGATGGATTCTATGAGAATCCTTTGAGCCATTACTTCCCCTTTCATATATCTTGCAAGTGCTTGAGCATCTCCTTTTGGAGGTTTGGTGAATGAGCCCTTGACATGTTCCATGACCTCATTTTCTATGAGGTTCAGATCTATTCTCTTCTTCCATGCTAAAAAGTTTGAAGCCCCAACCAATTTTTTGCTTTCCTTGTAAAAAAGACATTTTGACAAATTCAGATATAGACATAAATATACTTACTTGATAAGATGCTTCTTCCACTTGCTGCTTCCTTGAATTTGATGATGATATAAATAATAGAAATATTCTCTTTGATGAAGATAGTTTTCTTCAAGAGTGATCCTTGGCTCAAAAGAGAGAGGGAGATCACCTTAGAGCTTTTGACGATGATGACAATGTCCTTGATCTTGCTTCTCTTGTATGAGTAGACTTCAAGTTACTTTATTTGTAGATCTCTTCAACTTGAGTAGAGACAGGGTCTTTGTGGTCCTTCTTCTTTGATGATGACTTGAGCGAGGATCCCAAGACTTCTTTTGGTGTAGACTTCTTCTTCGATCTAGGGATTTGACACTTCCTTCAAGAAGATGATGTAGAACTTTCCTTCATAATGCCTTGAGGATGAGATGATCTTCTAGATCTGCTTTTATTCCATTCTAAAGTTTCGATCCTTGGATGCTCGAGTGTCCCTTGATGAGCTGCCCTTCCTTGAATTTTTTTTTCACCTTAGCTCTGATACCATGTTGAGAAATCTAGGGAAAAAACAAAAGGTGATTTCTCTAGCAATGATAACCGCTTGTGAATACTTTTTTTAGATTAGGTTCTTCTTTGACTTAGATTATTATAGTGTTCCTTTTCATCAAACAACTACCAAATCATAAACAATAATGACAGGATGTATGCGATCAGCCAGGGCCAAAACCTCTCCAACTTGAGAGGAAAACCCAAACAAATTATTCTTCTTATAGAAACTTCAAGTGACGAATACCAAGACCAAGACCAAGACCAAGACCAAGACATTTGACATACCAACCTCTCCAAGACCAAGTCACAAGACCCTTCTTCGCTGCTTCTTCTTCTTGCCCAAGTCAACACTGGTCAAACTGACTTCTAGTACTACTAATTTTGGCTACTCTGAAATTTCAACCTTCTTCCATAGACTTGCAACTCTCGACCTATCTGTACCTCTGCAATTATGCACATGTGAACAGATTGAGGAAGTTTTGTGGTGCTTTCCTTCTTCGCTTGATTTGAAGGCTTCTCCTTGTGACCTCGGCTAGCAAGAATGTTGGTTAGTGACCTTCTTCTTTGGCTTCTTCAAAGGCTGGTGTAACCCTATTGCAGAACCCTAACCCTTGTCACACGTGCAAGGAAAATTACCCAAAAACAGTGCTAAAATTCTTTGCTCTTCTTCCCTTTCTTTCGCTAATTATGAGGCTTCTCTACTTGTGATTTTCACACTTATCCTCAATTTCAGATGCTTGAACGAACTGTCCTTCAAGTGATGTCGAGTGCTCCTATATATAGTGGTCAGTGCATGAAAAATAGGCCGACTTGACCTTGTGACTAGGCCGACATGTTATTCTGGAATCAACTTCATTTCTTTTGAAGGTCGACTTGAGGGAGTACTTGTGACAAGGTCTTGGAGGGTTAATTACTCGAACAAATTCTCCTTTTACAATATGTAACATGCCCACATGGGCCTTCAATACATGACATTGACTCACTAGACTTTATGACTTGATGACCAAACCTAATAACTCACAATGGGAGCTTGATCTATAAAATAAAATTCCTTGAGCATGAAACCCATGCCTCAAGCATAAAAAAATAATTTTATTTTTCTTCTTTACATCAATTACATAAAATCATGATTACACATGTCATTATGAAGACTGAACCTAGTTACATATTTCAACATGTGTCACACTGAGAATAAACTTGTTCTCTCACTAAACTAGCTTGGACTCACCTTGGAAAACACTTGATTCCTGCTCCTATTTATTGTGCACCAGCAACACTATTTCCTAGTGAACGAGAGCCTATTTCTGTGCGCATAAAAACTCCTATTTTGTAGCACAGCAGGCTCATATTTCTGTGCGCACCAGGTCTCTTATTATTTAGGACACAACTCCTAAATCTTGCGCAAGTCTGCTCACCAAACTAGTGCGTGCTTTCTCCTCAAGCCTACGCACACTACAAGAAAAGAGATTACACACCAACTTGTGCACACAACAATGAATTAACTTCGTGCCTTTTTTCCTTCCTTTATAGATTTTGTGCACGCTATAATAGGCAAGTGGCAAATTTGGAAGTTGAGTTGTGATTGACTAGTTAACTGAGTCAAATTGGTTCTCTTCCCCAATCATCACTTGGAGTTATAACTTGTCCTCCTTCAATCATCAAAGTTCCCAAGTCATCTTTTTCTAAACTTGAACTTCTATCTATCCTGTAGTTAACTAAAGAAGGATCCACGTGATTGATCATCCAACACTGCGCATGAACTTGTGAACTTTATCCTACAAATTGGAAGATAAGCTCACCATCTCCACAAACTCGCTCCATGGTAAAGTAAAGACAACTCATCGTCTTTCTGGCTAAGACACTAGCCAGAGAAGGCCTTCACTTGCTTCCATTTTCAACATTGGTAAGTGTACATACTCTGTGATGGACTACAACCCATATAGACTTCATTATAGAGATTATACATGTTTTAGTGGAATTATCTTCTTTTCTTTTTGGAACTTGGGTGGCTTGTAACTCTTCTTAAACCATTCATTCTCTAAAACCTCAGGTATTGTAGTATGCTACCAATGGAGGATATAAATGTGCATGTCAGTTTGTTGCAAAGCTCATTCCAAAAAACAAGTGCAATCTCATTACACAAAAATCCATGACTTTTTAATCTTTTGAAATTCCATTGCCATGAAGTATGAGATGGATTCAAATAACAGTGAAGGTAATCCATGGGAAAAGCTAAACATATTTGCAACGTTATAGAATACGACTCTACCATTTCACTTACTGTCTTTGGCTCCAGATCCAAAATTCTCGAAATTAGTATTTTTGCACAAGAAAAAAACAATTGAGGGTAGGTGAGATCAGCTTTGTAAATCTACAGTTCAGTAGCATCACGTCAGTCATTCGGTTCTATTTTTATAGAAGTGCTAAAAAGAAAAGTAAATATAGCAAAAGTATGTAATTTTGGGTTGATCTGGAATTCTGTAATGTTCTCCAGTGATTAATTGGCCCAAGGGATGAAGTAGCCTATCGATCCCCATAGGCTATAGTCCTCAATAAATGGGAAAACCTCAAAATACCCAATATATAGGCAAGTTTGGGGCAGTTGGGAAAATAAACCCAAAATTTGGTTTTGAGTAAGAGTTAATCATTCAAGAAGATGAAACCCATTAAGAAAATCTATAAATAGATGAGGATTGAATTCACTTTGAGCATCATTGTGGATCAATTTGTCTTTGTTTTTCTTGAGCTTGAGGCTCTGAGGGTTTTAAGACCCCTTGTTTTCCTATCAGTTTTGGTGGTGAAAGATTCCACCCTAGTTGATAAAATCAAGTTTTCCCTTTTTATCTTTCTATTTTCTGTTCTGGTAAGCAGGGAACACTTCCATCTGATTCTATCAAGGATTTATTGAGAAAAAAAGGTTGAAATAAGGAAACCGCATTCCTCCTAAGAGTAGAACGCTCATTAAGGTAACAAAGCATTATTCTGAATCAGGTCGAATATATTCCTAAGCAAGAAACCTCTTTTCGGAGATGACTGAGGGTATCTAAGGTTAGTAGAACAAGTTCCTGAGGCAGCCACAGGTCTCTTGAATATAAAAAATCGACTTTATGTGAGGCTGGAACCACAAAGATCCACCCTGTAATAGACTGATTTCGATCTGGCCATCCCAAGGATAGTTGTGGAAGGATTGAGGAAGAGTTCTGACACATTGAAAAACAAGGAGATAGATAAATATTGATACATCTCTGGGTAGGCGAGTTCCTTCTGTGGAGAAGATGTTGACTGTTTTGGCAAAGAATTTGGGCACTAAGGCTAGGAAAGGCCCTGCGAATTGAAGTTACAGCCCTTTGTGTTGGTCAGGACCCTACTATGGCAAAGTATTGTTCTATGTCAATTCTAGAATGAATGCGGGAATTATCTGAGGCTTGAAAATGTCATTAAATTTTGGGTCCTGTACAAAGATAAGAGCCCAAACCATCAACACCTCCGGAGTTATCACAAAGGCCTAAATAGGGGGCGAGCCTTATATCCCAGTCTATCGGCCCATAAATGCACCGAGAGAGAAAATGGCCATCGTCAGATTAAAGCAATAAATGATCCTACGGTGGCCATTTCGTCTAGAGCTCCAAACCTAAAGGCATTAACTAGAGTTGTTTGTACTACATGACATTGTTTATATTTTAACTGTGAACACTTACCTGGTTAAGGCATTTCCGTACACCAAATTGGTCTTTTTTGTTGAACACAAACTATATTGTACCTATGGAAATCTAAATCGTTGAGATTACTATTATGTGGTTTTAATTTCTTGTTTGAATTCGCTATAAAACAAAAGTGGGCCTCGCTGAACATTGTGTTAATTATTGTATGGAATTTAATTTTTCATTACACTATTGAAAATTGTTCATTACCCTGGTTTATTATAGTGGTATCATAGCCACAATTATTTTAGCTGTAGCAACCAGGTAGGGCATCTAGTTGCTCAGGAATCTATACATGATTATCTGGATCATTTCTGTCTTGTGGAGCTGAAATTTTATATTATTGATTACACAGTGTTCGTTATATCAATGGAAGACAATTTGACTGTTTGAAGAATATATCGAATTTGATCACTGTACTGAAAAAAATAAAATTGTAAACCTTATACCAAATTTCCCTAGACTACTATAGTGGTATCAGAGAAGAAATCCTGCCAGCCTGGATGGTATTTGAAAAATTGGAAAATGGAACCACCAGAAGAAAATTTTTGGGAAAAGAATGCATAGTTTTGGGAGCAGCAACTAGAGTATTGGAGGAGGTTGGAAGAGAGGAAAGAAAGAAATATCAGAAGATTAGAAGAATTTACAAAAATGCAACCGCTGATGTAAAGGAAAAAACATGGTCATGGCTATACAAGAAGCAGACAAGTGGCTGCGAGGATCTAGTAAAAGAAAAAAAGAAGCACGATGATGAGTTGCAAACATCTACTTCAAACACTGAATATGTAGAAGGTACAGGGAATGGTCAACAACCCTCTAGTCGACCTGCTGGAGGTGGTGGACTGCTCCCATCTACACCATATATGCATCCAGGGAATCAATTTTTTTCTAGTGTGCATCCACCACAACCAACTAGTATTGTTGGACCTATATCACAAACAACAAGATCTATGATTCAAGGAACTGTACAGGAAATCAATGAGAATAAAGATGGCATGGATTCCATCAGGAAACCTATTGTAGTTGGTATATCAACTTTACATGCCAATGTAATGAAAAACCAGATTGATCTTGATGCCATTTCAAAGCAAGTACCCTCTTTACATGCAAGACATGCTCTTCCATTGTTTGCTGAAAATGAGTATATCATATAAACACACAATCACAAATTCATCAAGAAATGGACGCAAAACATTATCCATCACACGCATGAAAGTCACCGGTGCATTACAAAAACCAAACGACATAACCAACCACTCAAAGAGTCCTTGTTTGGTTTTGAATGCAATCTTCCATATGTCACTTTCTGCAATTCTTACTTGATGATATCCACTTCGTAAATCTAACTTAGTGAAATACTTTGCTTCTTTCAGCTAATCTAACAAATAATCTATCCTTGGGAGTGGGTATTGATTCTTTATTGTTATCTTGTTCAAAGCTCTGAAATTGACACACATGCGCCAAGTCCCATATTTCTTCGAAATCAGGACTATAAGTGAACAACATGGCAAAATGCTTGGTCTTATGAGTCCCTTGTCCAACAAGTCCTTGATTTTCCTCTTTATTTCAGCATTCTCCATTATCGACATGCGATACATGCCAATGTTTGGAAGAGGACAATATTGTTGAAACATAATCTCATGTTGAATCTCCCTTTTAGGAGGCAATCCTGTTGGTTCCTAAAACATCTCATGATGTGCATCAACTACATCGTATAAATCTGATTTCAACTTAGGATCACAATATTCAAATGACTCATGATTAACATCAGCTTTAGGCTTAATCATTGGAAGAACAAAATTATTACTTGAATTCACCAACCTTTTTACCTGTCCATCATTTACCATTGCAATATTTGTCTTCTTGCGATGTGATCTAACAATGTACTCCTTGCCATCTTTGAATAAATGGTATTTGTTCTCATGGCGATGGAAGATAGATTTCCTATCATACAAGTAAGAACTTCCCAACACAACACCTGTAATATCAAGCGAATCCATATCTAATTCAATTGTGTCAACAAAATGTGCAGTTATTGCAAAGCGCAATATGCACTTCTTTGAAACTTGTAAATTTTCATCTTTACAAATCCACCCAAGTGGATATGGTTTTGGATGTGGAATAGTCTCAAGATTAAGTTTCTTTACCAAGTCTTCAGAGATTAAATTCGCTTGTGAACCACTGTCAAACAATGTATCAATCTTGGTATGTTTGGATATGACCCTCACATGAAACAGTTGAATTCTCTCTTCTACGTGATAGTTTGAAGTACTAGTACTGGGTTTTGTTTCAATTTATTTCCCCTTCATGTTCTTCAATCCCATGGCTGTAATTTTAGTTTCATCACCTGAATCTTCTCCTGAGTCATGTTGAGTTGTAGCTGCAGTTTTCTGCTTCCCTTTATTATTGTTAAATTTGGGTCTCTTTTCAGGATGTAATTTCCAACAATTTTTCTCTTCATGGCCTTCTCTTGAACAACGCATTATTTTTGCCTTCTCCTTTTGAGGTCTTCTCTTTGTTTCTCCCATTAAAAGGCTTGTTTCTACCCTCTTCAAAATTATTTTTCCCTCTAGCTTCTAAATGTGTAGCTTGAACACATACCTCATCTAGAATTGTGAGGATAGTATGTCTAAGGTAGCTATGTAAGCCCCCTATGTACTTGAGCATAGTATCTTGGCTATGCAAATATACTCCTAGTAAAAGAGCTCTTCTTCTAAATTCTTGAGTATACACTTGTACATTTTATCCTTTCAATTATTTAAAATTTTGCCAGTCCATTATGGCTTTCTACATGTGAGCTAATGGATAAAATTGTTGTTTGATTGCAGAAATGAAATCAATCCATGATAAAATAATCTTACCATATTTCTTGATCTCCTCCTTTGTCTTGGCTTCCCACCAAACAAGTGTTGCACCTTCCATTCTCAATGAAGCTAGTTGGATTTTGGTGTCATCATCATGAAAATTTTGGATTCTCAAATAGACCTCTAATTTCCTACTCCAATTATCTAGCTTTTCTACATTGACTTCACCAATAAACATTGGCAATTCAATCTTAACATAAAATTTTAGAAAATAAATTTTACCAGTGTACTAAAGATGAAGTAGAGGATAATGATGATGAGGGTGAGGATGGTGACTTTCCACTACCTCCATTTCCTCCATTGCCCTTCTTGGATTTGTCTTCATCATTGTGACCTCCTGATGATCCCTGACCTTCCTTGTGAAGTTTGGATCCATCTCCTTCTATTATTTCATTCCTTTCTTGATAAAGGACTCTCACCATTTCAGTCATGTCAAGGAATTATTTCCTGAACACTCTTTCTTCCTCTTTGAGATCCACCTCTTCATGGGTTTCTTCTTCTCTTGGAGGCATGCTTGATGTTGCTTCTGCTTCTCTTGGAGGTGAACTAGGTGGTGGAGAATGTGGCAATCTTGCCCTCCTTTGCTATGGATCACTTTGATAACCTCTTTCTTCCACCAATTTTCCTTCTCCTCTCTTAAGCTTGAGCCTAGTAAGCATGAAAAACCTTGCAAATAGTTAACAAATCCTTGCACATAAAAACACCAGAGATAAAACTCTAGCTCTGACACCAACTTGATCTGAAAGGAGTGTATTAGTTCTGTTGTTCTAAGTGTCCCTTCAATTAAATAAACATGTACAAATTGTCTCCATAAGTTTACTTAAGGTATGAGAGTTTTAACCATGAAAATTAGATGAATTAGTGAACTTTAAGCATGTAAATAAGCCTTAAAAACATTGAATAACAGTGCAAAACAGAGAAAAACATTCACACATAAGTTTTACACAGTAGGCATGATGAAGCAGTTCACCCCTCTTGGGCTACATTTGTTGGTCCAACTCCAAATGACATGTCCCTCTTTGTCATTATGATCAAAATTGTAAATTACATATGTTTACAGGCCTCTAATCACTGTTTTCTCTGCACCAATGGCTCCAGAATTCTCAAATTAGTCTAGGTAGACTCTTGTTTCACCAAAATTGGTCGAAAATTGACCTCCTAATGCATTTTCCCCAATAGCAGCTAGAAAAGCTCCACTAAATGTGGAGACAGGCAGTTAACTGAAGATAAATTGATGGATTAACCCCAAACTTAGGGGCGCGCTCTGAATACGTTGGACAGTTTAACTCAACATTAAATGTGAGTGGTGAGGTGGTCACATGCCACCCCCGCCGTAACCTCCGCTAACCGTTTGAATTCCACCGAATATGTTGGAACTGAGAGTTAAGATTCCAACCTTATCCGTCACATTTATCGTAACCCTCCACATGTGATCAACAGTCAATCCTTTCCGCCGGTGGTTACAGTTCCATTCTCTGTTGGTTTTAAAACTATATGCTACGGGTTTAACACCCATGTGAACCCTTTATCGCGACAGTTTTTGTTTGTTGGTAGTTAGGGAGAAGGCCATGGTTCTCGCGCTAGGGCCACATGTGAGGTGGGGCTGGCCCTTCGGGGCTAGCCTCCCCAGCCCTCAATGCCTAAACATACAAACTTCAAATACGACTTCACAATGCAATAGGTTAAGAAAAATTGCATAGGTGGATTGGTAAATGGACTTGCGGGTGGAAAGAAGGTCGCGGGTTTGACCCCTGTCGACTCACATAAATTTTACACCACCATCCTGAGGACACTTGGCGGCTTGCGGGTTTGCCACATGTTGCTCAACCATTGGCTCCCACATAAACCCATCAACTGTCCAGATTAGCTTCGTACCATCAACATACAATGGCCCATAATGTGCCATGTGGCGTCATCCCGTTGGCTTAGAAGAAAATGGAATATTTCAAGAATATTCTGCTGACTGTACCTGCATGCTAACTGGGCATCCAGTCACCAAAATTTTTTTGTTTGGGAAAAAGAACAGAACGCGATATATTCCTCATACGACATTGGTTTTTCGAACCGTTCACGACCCTGAAATCGCAACGACGAGACCTTTCCAGTCACTCAGGCTCGGACCTGTTTCGAGCACTTTCATTTTTGATCATGTGACTTGATCTCTTGATCAGTATTCCAATAATGCTTTATAAAATCCTCTCTAAAATGTTCTATAACACACATATAACTTACATAAAACTGAAAGTAGATAATTTACTGTTAAATCCTTTAACAACTTCTCACTCACACTTTAATAATTGCTGCAATTTATATTTTAGAAGAAATTAACAAAGAAAAGAGACACCACACATTAGATGTTATTTGAGTCACAAAATCCTCCAGCATGAAGCATAAAGGTTTTTAATTATATTCAGTCTTCAGGTAGGCCAACATCTAACTTGGAAATAATATTTACAAGTGGTATATATATAAAGAGAGGAACAAACTCCATCTCTTCTAAAAATAAGGAAAAATTAATTCTAACATAACATATGTGTAAAAAGACATTACAACCTTATTATCTCATTGAAATCTAACAGAAAAGACAGATGGAAAAGAAAGAAGAGAAAAATTATGGGTTGGAATGCTGTGTGTGTTGTCATGGCGCCCATTTTTCTGTTGAATTATCTCCTTGTGTCTTGGGTCTATAATAACCATGTAGCTTCATTTAATAAGACCTCCAACAACCTCATAACCACCTCTCACCATCACTTGTATTATCCATTTGGTTATGGGTTCTTATCCATCCTTAACTGGCTCGGAAAAACTTGCTAACATGTGTCAAAATTCAGTTAAAATAGATGTTGTCAGGAATTCTGGTAAAAACCTGTAATTGCGCAAAATATGGAATGTTACTGGAAATTCTGCTAGCGCCATGTTTTTTTTTCAAAAACACACAAAAATGCTGAAAATTCTGTGTAGAATTGTATTCCATGACACCTAAACTGTTGTTCAAAATCGTAACCGATAAGCAAAAATGAACTAGTATCGAAAAACCTTTTTACCTTCCCTCTACGTGTGTTGCAGCTTCAACCAGTTTATCTAAGTCAAATTTTCTATCAGCATCTGATGATCTGGATTTGGTTTCTCTTGTAGTTGCTTCCTTGACAGTGTATTTGTCCTCCTTAGAACCCCTTTGTGTTTTTCTTCTCTTTGAGGGTTCTGAGTGCTATTTTGAAGGGGTTGGGTTCTTGTTTTTCTTCATGGAATTTTTTGCTTTTGAACCTTCAGATTTACCTTCAATGTCAATAACCTCTGTCATTGGGCTAGGATTATGTAAAGCCTTGGACTTAAATCTAAACTTATTTATGTCTCTTGTATGCCTCTTTCTGGTGCTAGCAATAGGTTTAGCTTCTTCTTTCTTCTTCTTGTTGCTGATGTCATATCCAACATTCTTGAGGAGTTCTTCATCTGATGGTGTAGGCTAATATTCTTTCTGCAACTTCTGTTGAATATGTGCTTTCGGAATTTTGGGTAGCACCTGCACTTTTGGGTTTTCTTGTTGAGGAGCTCTCTCCTTTTTCCACCTTTCTTTCAGCCTTAACTGCAGAAACCTTCTCTTTTTTGCTCTTGGCCTTCTTATGAATGTTTTATCTTTGGGGCTTTCTCTTTGTTCTTCTTTTTGCAGGCTGAGGGTTTGGTTGTGGAACTGGAGGGGTAGGTGCAGGTTGGCTTGCCCTATAGAATAAAAAATGGTCCCAAGTCTGGTTTCTCTTTCCAAAATCTTCTTAAACTAGAACTTTGATCAAAGATTGATGGTATAAGCTATACTCGGAAACATCAGTGTGGGTATGAACCCTTGCTGACATCTTGGTCAGCCTTTTCAACAAGAAAAATGGCAGATTCAATGTCTTCATCTCTGCAATATGAAAAAGAAACCTCATGTGATAAAGGAATACAAATGTATACCTCCTTTCACAAGTGAGGTATATCTTGATAAGATTGATAGCTCTTGCCCAGTCATTCTTAAGGTAGCAGCTTGGGATGCCTTTTTCCCAATTTGGATCTCTATGAGAATATTTGAGGAAGCTGTTGAGATCACCTCCTATAATAACTTATCCTTTGAACCACCTTTCTCTTTCTTGGGGAAGGTTAAAGGCTTCAAAAATGGAGTCTTCAGAAACCTGCAAAGTGAGGCCATAAACTGTAGTCTCTTGTCCATTAAAAGAGTTAGAAAACTATTGGGATACTCTTGAGTGAGAGCTCCCTCACCTGGTACAAAGAGGATACCATCCTAACTACATAAACAAACTTTTTAGCCTCGAATTGGCATCAACTAAATCTGTACCCTGTGGCTCTATTCGATTTATCTTACCACCTGTTTTAGTCATCTTCTGGAAAAATAAATGCCTATGTCTCCTAAAACTGATAGGTGGAAGATTAGGAAGAGTTTTACCTTATAGGTGTGGCCTGTATTCAACTCTTGAATCTTGTCTAAAATCTAGACTCCTTCTCAAAGTATGACTCTCAGCAATTTGAATCCCAAAAACTAAAACTTCGAATGACCTTCTCTTGATTTTTAGGTGGTTTTAAAACCAAAACTTTGGTTCATCACCCCATGCAAATCAACTTTCGTTAATAAAAATATTCCTCACCATGATGTGTACCATGTGATACTCCATCACCACCGTCAGTTGGATATATTTTCTGTATGAGAGCTCCAGATGGCTTGTGGCAAGTGGGTTTATGACGTGCAGTCACCTGCACAGTCTTTGTTGTTGATTGGCTGGAATTTCTGGCAGCACTATTGTGCAACCAACCAAACGGTTATGGCGTGTGGTGTAATTACCATGATCTCTTTGATTCAGAAAAACACGTACCTAAATACATGGATGATTGAATTAGTGTTGACAGGCATGACGGGTAATGGTTCAGTCCATAATTGCAGATGACACATGTGGATCAACATATATAACGACTTCACTTAAACTAACTGACTATAATACGACACCTATCACAAGATCTAAAAATATTTAAAAAGATTTGAGGTGTATTTACACTATGACACATGATTTAACTAAAGCGGATGCACTTTTTCATTTTATTTTTTTAAAAACAGAGTATGCTTCCAGAAATTTTGGCAGCATCAGAATAAAATAAAAAAGACAAAAACAAGAAAATAACAGACTGTCTGAAAGGGCTAAAACTGGTGCTTCCGGAAATTCCGGTAGCGACCAATTTATTTATTTATTTTATTATTTTATTTTTTTGAAGTTTAATCCTAAAAATAAAACTATGGAATGGACTCATGACTTAGCAAGGAATTGTGCTAACATTCGCTCCACAGGGGATAGAGCTCTCCCTGTGAGGCTCTAAGAATATTTTGTAGTTTCAGTGCCTTGTCATTGGACTATGGAGTCTTATTATGAAACACACTGGTATTTACAGTGAACTTAGGCTACCAGTAGCCTTAGTAAAATATTTTTTGAGAAAGCGCCCATTGAATGGGCCTCCAAACAATTCTACTCCATCAAGATGTTGCAACTCAAAAGTGTTGTTCTGTAAAATTTTTGAGATTTTGAAAGGACCAAGCCATAAAGCATCAAATTTGGAATTCTTACCTGGATCTTGATGTTGTGCATCCCACTTCAACACTAGATCTCCAATATGAAAATCTTCTTTTTTAGTTCCTTTATCAAAAACTTTCTTTACAACTTGCTGATATTTTCTCACCAAATCATAGTTATGTTCTCACTTTTGTTGCACTTCTATAATTTGATAAACTCTCCTGGTCATATCATCTGGTTCAGCTTCTTGACCTTGCAGAAATTTAGCTACAAGAATGGCCAATTGAACTAGAAAAAAAACATCAGTTCCATAAACCATTTGAAAAGGTGATGTATTAATAGAATTTTTTACTGTCACCATGTCTGCCCATAAAGAAAACTTAAGTTTTGAATCCCAGGCCTTCTTGTTTTCCTCCAACAGTTTGGTGATGATTCTTACCAAAATTTTGTTTGATAGTTTTCTGTTTTCTCCCATGTGCCTTCGTTTGGTCGGGCGCCCGGCCAAACGTGTTTGGGTTGTTTCGTTTGGTCCGAGGGCGCCCGTTTCATATTTGCTAAGTTGTGACCGCCCGGGTGCCTTGTGCACGTCCGGGCGGCCCGTTTGCCATTTTCTCCCATGTGCCTCCGTTCGATCGGGCGTGCCGTGTCACGCCGGGTGAGGGCGCTCGGCCAAAAGCATTCGGGTCGTTTCATTTGGTCCGTGGGCGCACGTATCAGATTTTCTATGATTCAGCTAAACCATTCCCTTGGGGATAGTAGGTTGTGGAGTGAGTGAGCTGAATGCTATAATATTCACAAAAAATTACCAATGGAGTGGCTTTAAAAGCAGTTGCATTATCTGCTACTAACCTTGATGGACATCCAAATCTGGTTATGATTCCCTCCAGAAAATTAATGACAACTTTATGAGTAGAATTCCTCGTAGGTATTGCTTCAATCCATTTGGTGAATTAGTTAGTTGCAACAAGAATCCAACGATGTTGTCCACTTGAAGGTGGATGCATTTATCCAATGAAATCTAAGCCCCATTGTTGAAAATGTGCAGAAACAACTATGGGCTTAAGAGGCAAAGACTTCAAATGTTTTTTACCAGTGAACTTTTGACATTTTTCACATGCTCTCACCTCAGCACATACATCAGAAAATAAGCTAGGCCAAAAATAGCCAGCTCTCAATATTTTGTATGCAGTAGTTCTCCAATAATGATGTCCTCCACACACACTACTATGCATATCAAAGATAACTTTCTTGGACTCATCTGGGTCAATTCATCTCAATAAAAATCCTGTAGGATCTTTCCAATATAAACAATTATCTTTAATGTAGAATTTAACAATTTTCAGCTTCAAAGATCTTACTCTACTTTTATCATAATTTGGAGGAGGTTTAAAATGTTGCAGAAAATAGATGATGTCCTTGTACCAGTTGCATTCAGGAAGCTTAACATCCACTACCATGTTGTCTATAGGTTCATAAATTTTCCCTTCAAAGTTGTCATCAATGAAATTCAAGCCCAAAAATTTACAATTTTCTTCAGCTAGTAGTTTGGCTAATCCTTGACCTTTGATTAGTTTAGTAGGATTTATCTCTAAATCAAACTCAAGAACTTTAGTCACCCACTCACTTCTTTTTCCATCAATATCAAGCTGAAGTATCCTAAATCAGTCACACAACTATGATGATGGCTCTTTACATAAAATCAGTTTATGCAAAGCAAACAAATTTCAGAAAATAGATTGCATGTATAAAGTATTCCACAAATACTTTATGAAATCCTCACTGACATGTTCTATAACACACATATAACTTGCAGAAAACTTAAAGCAGATAATTTACTGTTAAATCCTCTAACAACTTCTCACTCACACTTTACTAGTTGTTGCAATTCATATTTTAGAAGAAATTAACAAAGAAAAGAGACATACCACACATTAGATGTTCCGCGAGTCACAAAATCCTCCAACATAAAGTAAAAGGTTTTTTATTATATGTAGTCTTCAGGAAGACCAACATCCAACCTAGAAATAGTATTTACAAGTGGTATATATAGAAAGAGAGGAACCAACTCCATCTCTTCTAAAAAGAAGGAAACATTAATTCTAACATAACATATATGTCAAAAGACATTACAACCTTATCTCATCAAAATATAACAGAAAAGACATATGGAGAAGAAAGAAGAGAAGAATTTTGGGTTGGAATGCTGGATGTGCTGTCATGCTACCCCTTTTTCTACTAAATTATCTCCTTGTGTCTTAGGTCTTTAATAACCATGTAGCTTCATTTAATAAGACCTCCAACAACCTCATAACCACCTCTCACCATCAATTGTATTATCCATTTGGTTATGGGTTCTTATCCATCCTTAACTGGCTTGGAAAAACTTGCTGACATGTGTCAAAATTCAGTTAGAACATAAGTTGCTGAAAATTACGGTAAAAACCTGTAACTGCGCAAAATTTGGAATGTTACCAGAAATTCCAATAGCGCCTTGTTTCTTTTTCAAAAATACACAAAAATTCCGAAAATTATGTGTAAACTTTTATTCCATGACACCTAAGTTGTTGTTCAAAATTGTAACTGATATGCAGAAAGGAACTAGTATCAAAAAACCTTTTTACCTTACCTCTATGTGTGCTGTAGCTTCAACCAGTTTATCTAAGTCAATTTTACTGTTAGCAGATGATGATCTAGATCTGGTTGCTCTTGTAGTTGCTTCCTTGACAGTGTCTTTGTCCTCCTTATAACCCTTTTTTTGTCTTCTCTTTGAGGATTCTAAGTGTTGTTCTGAAGGGGTTCTGTTCTTGCTTTTCTTCATGGATTTTTATGCTTTTGAACCTTCAGATTTACCTTCAATGTCAATAATGTTTGTCATTAGGCTTGGATTATGTAGAGCCTTGGACTTAAGTCTAAAATTATTGATGTCTCTTGTATGCCTCTTTCTGGTGCTAGCAATAGGTTTAGCTTCTTCTTTCTTCTTCTTGTTGCTGATGTCATATCTAGCATCCTTGAGGAGTTCTTCATATGATGGTGTAGGCTAATATTCTTTCTGCAACTTCTGCTGAATATGTACTTCCGAAATTTCCGGTAGCACCTGCGCTTTTGATTTATATGAAGTTGCAGACCTTCCTATTCTAGCTCTAGTGTAAACTTTAGGAAATGGAGGAACAGGGGGTGCTATTTTCATGGACTTTGGTTTGCTTGTTGAGGAGCTCTCTCATTTTTCCACCTTTCTTTCAGCCTTAATTACAAAAACCTTTTTTTTTTTTTTCTATTGGCCTTCTTATGAATGTTTTCTCTTTGGGCCTTTCTCTTTTTTCTTCTTTTTGCAGGCTGAGGGTTTGGTTATGGAGCTGGAGGTGTAGGTGTAGGGTGGCCTACCCTATAGAATAAAAAATGGTCCCAAGTCTGGTTTCTCTTTCCCAACTCTTCTTCAATTAGAACTTTGATCAAATCTTGATGGTACAAGCTATACTCAGAAACATCAATGTGGGTCTGAACCCTTGCTGGCATCTTGGTTAGGATTTTCAACAAGAAAAATGGCAGATTTAATGTCTTCATCCATGCAAAATGAAAAAGAAACCTCATGTGATAGAGGAATACAACATTATACCTCCTTTCACAAGTGAGGTATATCTTGATAAGCTTGATAGTTTCTACCCAGTCATTATTAAGGTAGCTGCTTTTCCCAATTTGGATCTCTATGAGCATCTTTGAGGAAGTTGTTGAGATAACATCCTGTAATAACTTATCCTTTGAACCACCTTTCTCCTTCTTGGGTAAGGTTAAAGGCTTCAGCAATGGAGTCTTAAAAAACCTACAAAGTGAGGCCATAAATTGTAGCCTCTTGTCCATTAAAAGAGTTAGAAAACTCTTGGGCTACTCCTGAGTGAGAGCTCCCTAACCTGGTACAAAGAGGATACCACCCTGACCGCATAAACAAAATTCTTACCCTTGAATTGGCATCAACTAAATCTGCGCCCTATGGCTCTATTCGATTTATCTTATCACCTGTTTTAGTCATCTTCAGAAAAATAAATGCTTATGTCTCCTGCAACTAATAGGTGGCAGAGTAGGAAGAGTTTTACCTTACAGGTGTGGCCTGTATTCACCTTTGGAATCTTGTCTGAAATCCAGACTCCTTCTTAAAGTATGACTCTCAACAATTTGAATCCCAAAAACTAAAACTTTGAATGAGCTTCTCCTGATTTTAGGTGGTTTTAAAACCAAAACTTTGGTTCATCACCCCATGCAAATCAACTTTCATCATTAATAATATTCCTCACCATGATGTGCACCATGTGATACTCCATCACCACCTTCAGTTGGCTGCGTTTTCTGTATGAGAGCTCCAAATAGCCTGTGGAAAGTGGGTTTATAAATTGTAGTCACCTGCGCAATATTTGCTGTTGATTGGCTGGAATTTCCGGCAGCACTGTTGTGTAGCCAGCCAAATGGTTATGGCATGTGGTGTAATCACCACGATCTCTTTGATTCAGAAAAACATGTACCTAAATACATGGATGACTAACTTGGCGTTGACAGGCATGATGAGTAACGATTCAATCCATAATTGTGGATGACACATGTGGCTCAACATATATAACGACTTGAATTAAACTAATTGACTAAAATACGACACCTATCAAGAGATCTAAAAAGATTTAAAAAGTATTTGAGGCATATTTACACTATGACACATGGTTTAGCTGAAGCGGATGAGCTTTTTCGTTTTATTTTTTAAAACTAAAATATGCTTTCGAAAATTCCGGTAGCATGGGAATAAAAATAAAAAAGACAGAAACATGAAAATAACAGAATGTCTGAAAGGGCTAAAAATGGTGCTTCCGAAAATTCCAGTAGTGACCAATTTTTTGTTTTGTTTTGAAGTTTAATCCTAAAAATAAAACTATGGAATGGACTCATGACTTAGCAAGGAAATGTGCTAACACAATCTACTACCAAATGTAAGGGATATTTATTCTTGATGGTTTAATTGTTTAATGCATGATAATTAAAGTACATACTCAATTTTGGTGTGTCCTTCTTCTTTTGGAAGAGAACTAGTGTGTAATGCAAGCACCTATAAGGATTGATGAAGTTGCCATCAATGATCTAAATGCATTATTATTTCAATTCTTCTAACTTAGGTCTAGAAATTTAATAGGGAGCCATAGCTAGAGGTTTCAACCTTGGTTTAAGCTCAATATGATGGTTTTTAATGCACTTAGCTAGGAGGACTTTAGGAAAACACTCAAACATTTGATTTTAAAACTCATTGAACACATTGGAAAGTGATGGAAAAATATTCATCCCCACTCCACCCACATCCACTTCTCCAATCAATGTTGAAAAACAAAACCAGGACTCTAGGCACCTATTCATGCTCAATGTAGATATTGTTCATGCCTTTTCATTTATCTTCCTTGCTATTGTGCACACAATATAAGTTTTTCATCCACCAAGTATCACCAAATTGTACACAAATTTCATGAGAACTAAATATTCCCTCCTTAGGAACTCTTGTTTATGGATGATTTCAAAGTAACCCATCTATAATATTATGAAAATTTCATGATCCTTCCATTTATTCAATTAAATGTGAACTATGGATGCAACCAAAATGGTTATGTTAACCTTAGAATTGAACACATTGGTGGAAGAACTACATAATATAACTCTATATCTGAATTCACTTGCAAATTCCTTCTTTAAGACGTTGTGAAAAGGCACCAGAATCCACCAATGATTGTACCATTCTTCCATTGACAATCAAGTCCACATGATAAAATTTATTTAGGCTTTATCCTTGGTTGTCATCGAAGACACCTATTCTTTGCAAAGGGTCTCCCAAGAAGGGTTGCTCCCTTCCATATATCAAATAATCCAATAGTGTACAACTTATTACCGGAATTGAATTGCGACATGAAGAAAACAATGTTTTACCTCTACTTGAAGTGGATTACTAATGGGTACCATACAATGCCATATTTAGAAGGTTCATAGTGGAACATCTAGGCTCAATGACTCTTGAATTGAAGACAATTTTAAATGTGTCCTCCCTGATTGTTGGAACTTTACTTATATAAAATGCACACTAAAGCACAAACAATTGGGTGGATTTCTCTTACACTAACCACAACCTATAGCAACAAATCTATGTTATCATTCTCCACCTTCATTGGATCTCTAGCATTTGTTGGAATTGTTCGAGATTCTTGCCAGAATAAAGGTCATTCCAACACTTTTGTTTCTAGCTGTTGTCTCCATGAGTGACCTCCCTTTCCAAGCAGTGAATTTTATAAGAAATGATCAGCAAGCTATTTATAATAGGTCATACCACTCTCCCAACCTATTTCTCCCTTCTAGAATATGGTGCAAAGTGTCCAAAAAAGCTTTGAATCAAACATAAATTGCACTCTAATACCACCATTCCTATAAAAAGGGTGTGAAAAGTAAGCTTTGATACCACTTGTCATGAACCTAGGAGTCTTGGTTGAAATTTTTATTTTCATCATCTCTAATTGTGTAGCACTACCTTGTCTTGGCCAAAGGGGCTTGAATAACCTAAACTTGTTGTAACTAGACTATGCCCCTTCAGTTTAGGTCTACCCATAACCATGCCTTAAGCTAAAATTGGTTAGATATACAACCATGTTCAACAAAACCAAGTTCTTCAAACAATAAGCATGTACCCCATCGTGGCCTTAAAGCATCCCAATAATAATTTTACACTCGGATAATTATTCAATAATGCTTAGCCAAAAAATGCATAAGAAGGAATAATCACATTCATGCAAGTAAAGATTCCACAACATTGATGTTTAGGAACTACCTAAGGAAAATGATTTCACTTTTTTTATATGAAGAACATTATACTGAAACAATAAGGGAATGTGGGAAACTACATGTGGCTCTTTTCTAGAAGACAAATATTCAAGGCACAATTGCCTACAATGCTTATTAATCCAACCTTTGGAGCATATAGAGGCATAGATCTTATGGGTCTAATCTCTTGAATAATTTATTGAGTTTGTGTCCAAGTAATATATTGTGTCAACCCAATTTTTTTTGCATTCACATAACTCCTTGTCCACCTTTTTTTTCTCATTGATGAATGACTTCTGACACTCCTGGTGTCATCCTTATATGATGGACACATTTTTCCTTTTTCTTCTTATAAGGTATCTTGCAATCCACTCTACGTCCAAAGTGGACCCAATGTGTGATCCATATATCAATTATGGAATTCTTAGTCCCTTGGGATTGCATGTCCCAATCATGCACCTAAGTGTCCCAATATTGCATAAAGGCAACTTAGGATGGTTCACCATGTCATCTAATGACTAGAAAATCATCATCTAGCCTTGCAACTTGTGGTCACAACCTTTCATGCTTGATTTAGATGATTGTGCAAGGGTGTTTATTTCCATTCATAGGCAAAGGCCTTACACTCATTCTCCGATGGAGTACAAGGTATATGTGTCATTTTTGTTTGTAACATTGTCATGAATTTTTTTTCCACAAATATTATTTTAAAATAAATAAAAAATCATAACAATAAATATAAGTTCAACATATTATTATCAATAAAATAAGGTAAAATGAGTCTAGCCCAAGTGGTTTTGGGAAGAAGTTTTATTCTCCCCGCTATGGTTCTATTCTTGTTAGTGACATGTTGAACTCATAATGAGCATATTGTTGTAACAATTTTGAGCCATGTTACTTGTGTAAGCTTGTGCCCTAAAGAATCTAGGCTTTAACCTAGGTAACATCTATGAAATGAGGAGAAGTGTTAAGGGTGCAATCAATATAAATCAATATTAAGCACAAAGATATAAAGTATGCAAAAACTTGAGATTGTCAACATAATTGAAGATGCTTGATGTAATTCATATTCAATTGAATACGAATATGAACACATTTCAAAATCCTCACAAGAGTAATCTTTCATAAATGATATCCATAAAGTTGACACAACTAAATGTTGTTCTTCCTTCGAAAAAAATCATTATTTTCATTCATAAAAGGAATATATATATATATATATATATATATTCTTCACACATTTCAAAATCCTTATTTGAGTGATATTTCATAAAAAAATATAGATAATATTGACACAACTAAGAGCCAAATAACACACCATTACAAAATCTTCAAAAATGTCATCACACACATAAAAGACACTATCTAATAATGCCTTGATATGACACAAATATAAAAGTCACTATCTAATAATTCCCTTGATACACATCAAGAACATAGTATAAAGGAACATAGTATAAAGATTGACTAGAGTCTAGCAGAAATATCCCTTATAGACTTTCAATATCTATAGTATAAAGTAACATAGTATAAAGATTGACTAGAGTCTAGCAGAAATATCCCTTATAGATTTTCAACATCTATTTACATTCTTTCAAATAACATAGAACAAGAAATATAAAAAAAACATCTTTAAACATCAACAAAAAATTAATTTAAATCTAACCACAATAAAAATAAATCATAATACACTATAATAATCTCTAAAAAAAATTATTAATAAAATTAACATAACTAAATGTTTTTTTTTTTCCTTGAAAAAAATCAAATTTTCATTCATTAAATAATAATAATAATAATAATAGATATGCTTCACACAATTCAAAATACTCCCTAGAATGATCTTTCATAATAATAAATAATAATACTAATAATAAAAATCAATAAAGTTAACATGACTAAAAGACCAATACTGTATTATTACAAAAACTTCAAAATATCATCACAAACATAAACGCCAATATCTGATAATTCCTTTTACACATATTGAAAACATATCGTAAAGTATAATGTTTCAAAATATCATTTATTAGTTTTAAGAAGCCTATTTTTGTTGATGCTTCTTACGAGAAAAATACTAAATCATATCTCCGTCATAATTCTAGCAAAGTTCGTGCACTCACTTTGGGGGAGGTGAGTAAGGAGATACATTCAATGAAGTCTGAAATTTCTGCCCTGAAACTACAAGTTGCACAATTGGAAAAAGGAAAACAAGAAGATGCACCCATTATCTCTGGCAGAAAAACAAATTATACTCTACATACAGCCTCTGCACATCCATCTGCTGTTGAAATAGCTGAAGGAAGACCTGATCCCCATTTGGGATTCAGAGAAATGCAAGTACTTGCTATTCAATATCAACAGCATCATGTTAAGGTTAATATCTGCATTCAAGGCCAAAGCTTTCCTCTAACAACATTACTTGATTCAGGTGCAAATGTTAACATACTTTCTAAAAAGGCTATTCCCTCTCAATTCTGGGTATCTGCTACTAGAAAAGTCATAGGGTTAGGTGATCAAACCCTAGAATATGAAGTTCCTAAAGCTACTGTGTGTTTTGACTCTCACTGTGTCAAACTTAAGTTTGCTGTTGGAGATATTCCAATTGACTGTATTCTTGGGAATGCGTTTTTAGCAGCAGTTGAACCCCATGGATCTTTCAGATTTTCGAATAAAAAAAGGGGGTATTTTATTACTGTACCTACCACTGATAAAAAGGGAAAAAGAATAGAATTGCCTTTTGTTTCTAATCAGCGAGTTTCTACCATGGTGCAGGCAATGCAGGAACTACAAAAAGCAGAAAAAAGCCTAGCAGAACTCAAAGATCAAAAGAATATGATCAAAATAGAAGACCAGTTGAGCTCTCCAGGAATTCAGAGACAAATCTCTGAATTACAGCAACAGTTTGAAGACACCTGCTGCTCTGAGTAACCTAATGCATTTTGGCATAGAAAGCAACATTGTGTTGAATTGCCCTATAAAGAAGGATATACGGGAAAACCATGCAAATCCAGAGCTATCCCCATACAGACAGCTCTGTGAGAAAGAAATCCACCAGCTTTTGGAGAGGAAGTTGATTCAGGAGTCTAGCAGCCCTTGGAACTGCTATGGCTTCTATGTCAACAAAAGAAGTGAGCAGATTAGAGGTATACCTAGACTGGTAATAAACTACAAACCTCTTAATTCTATTCTTGCTGATGATACTTATCCTATTCCACATAAAGGAGATTTGCTGAGTAGGATAGCCAGAGCTAAAGTGTTTTCCAAGTTTGATTTGAAATTAGGATTTTGGCAAGTGGCAATTGCAGAACAAGATAAGTTCAAGACTGCATTCAACATTCCTACAGGCCACTATGAGTGGAACGTAATGCCTTTCGGCTTAAAGCATTCACCTTCTAAATTTCAGAAGGTAATGGATTCTATCTTTAAACCATATGCTGAATGGTTACTAGCCTACATAGATGATCTCTTGATTTTCTCCAAAAATCTCCAAGACCACTTTAGACACCTCAAGATTTTTATGAAATTGGTCAAAAAGAATGGTCTAGCCTTGAGCAAGAAGAAGATGGAGTTATGCAATACTAAGATCAAATTCCTTGGGCACCAGATAGAAAATGGAAAAATTGCTCTACAAAGCCACGCCATAGAATTTGCAGACAGATTCCCAGATGTCATTCTGGATAAAACTCAGTTACAGATATTTCTTGGCTGCCTTAATTATGTGAGAAATTTTTATGTAGAATGTGCCATTGACAGGTCTCTACTAAATGAAAGACTAAGAAAGAACCCAAAGCCTTGGACAGAAAAACATACTGAAGCAGTTAGACAAATTAAGGCTAAGGTTCGTACTCTCCCTATTCTCTATGTTGTTGATCATGAGTATTTTAAAATTGTTGAATCTGATGCCAGCAATATTGGTTGGGGAGGTGTCCTCAAGCAAAGGCAAAATGAAAAAATCAAGAAAAATGAGGAACAGATCGTGTAGTATGCTTCAGGGGTATGGAGTAAGTCTGAGAAAAACTACTCCACCATTGAACAAGAATTTAAAGCTGCATGGAACTGTATCAACAAATTTTCAATTCATTTGGTTAATAAGTTTTTTTTGCTAAGAACTGATGCACAGGCCCTGGCAAAAGTCATTAATAAAACTATCAAGAACCCTGAAGATGCCAAGTTTGCAAGATGGCAAGCGCTGTTTGCAAATTTTGACTTCAAAGTAGAACACATTGCGGGTAATGATAATTCTTTGCCAGACTTTCTTAGCAGAGAATATCTCCAGCTACAAGAACATCCAGCCGAAGAAGAAAAAGACCATGTTATGGTCATTGTCACAGAATGGGATCAGTCCCACCAGAGAGAGATTCTAAGGTCTATTCTAGATAATAAAAAATGGGCCGAATACAGAAATGAGTGGAGGCCAACTTGGCAACTCCGCAACACCAAGATATTAGATTCCAATCTTCAGAGCCATAATGATATACAACATTTTGTACCAGAAAGAAAAGTATACCCTAAGAGCAGCAGATGGATCCATGAGAAGGTATACACTCACAACATGCGAGCATCTTGGGAAGAAAAAGAATCCCTATCACAAGATTTTTGTGACATTACTGCCACATATACAAGTGGAAGTGATAGAATTAAAATCTATCATGAATACTTAGTTATCGGCAGAACAAGAGACCCCTAGTGGACCTGGACACGTTTTAACCAATGGCCAGGTAACAACCCTGACTTTATTTTTCCTGACACCGTGTATAATTTTGCAGGGTACAAAAAACTGTGGTGGGATATCATGAATAAGGATGGCCCCAATGAAACACATTACACAAAACTCAAATTTGGCGCCATCGAATTAATGCAATCATGCAGACAGTCTCAGTGGTTTCAAGATTGGTGGAAAGATTACGGTCTAAACTCTACAGCTATGGACCCAGTTGCATACGAATCTTTCTTCCAAAACAAATGCAATTGGTGTGTAGAAGTTGGAAAGTGTGAGTGTTTTCATGAGCCATTTCAAAATTTTCGAGAACTTAGTCAGTTTGGAATTTATTATATGGGAGATGACCCCATTCTTGAAATGTATATGAAAACTCACCATCAATGGTTAGTAATGACCAAGATTAAACACCAAATTGTACTGAATAAACCCATGATTGTAAGATGAATCTATACTAAGGCCTGGAATGACACCACTTTTCAAAAGTATAGATTCCTAGGCATAAAAATCTTAGAAGATCCAGCAGAGAGCAGTGCTAGTGGTTCTCGAGGGCCCCACTAATCAAAAGCCTCCTCTTTATCATGAAACCCAGTCACGGGTCTACAGTGACAGGATTTTTCCCGAGGGATTTTTTCCTGTTCAAAAAGCATCCTCTGTGTATATAATTATGTCTGTTTCCTTGTGGGCCTTTGTAATTCACACACATTCACATGTATATGTCCGGAAGAAGGAATCTCTGTGCGGATGTCACTTTGGTGTTACCCGAAAGCAATGATTCCTCTTCTACGTGTCAATAATCGGATGAACCGATTGAAATGCTTGTCCCCCCGATTATTCTATAAGAAGCGGGAAAGGCTCGTTCATGAGGCATTCGGAGTTGAGTGTTTTTGAGTCATTTTTGGTTTAGAGTCAAGAGTCTGAGCTCCCTGCTCTGCATCTGCGAGAAGTCTCTCGACCTGCTTGCATCACGGAGATCTAAATCTAAGTCCATTAGGGGATCAGAGAAGCCTGCGCATCTGTGTGCTCGGCACAGGTGAGAACCTAAAGTGGCCTGATCAATATATTGAGTCTATATATGTGTTTGTGTGTCTGTAAACTTTGAGACAGAGTTTGTTTCAAGCCAGGAAGCCTCCAGTAAGCTATCTCATTCATTGAGAAGCATAAGTCTGGTAATTGCTTGAGCAGTCAATCTCTGGAAAGAGACTTTGAGTCCAGATCTACGAGATCTTCTGTAAAATCATTATGAAATATTAATAAAGAGAGAAGTTTTATGTTCCGCATTCTAAGTATTGTAGCTCTGAGCTTTTAATTGTCTACTGAGGTAGTATTGTCTCTTTTAAGTTTGCCGAAAGTTCGCCAGAGGTTCGCCAAATCACGAAGGGACGTCAAGGCCATCAAAGGCGAGGGGATGTCGTATTAAGGCTGTGAGAGCGTGAAAGTGAAAGTAGGTTCATGTATGGGTTCGCATAGGGACACTTAAAAGACAAAAGACAAGAAGAGACTCAGTAAGGCCAAGTCCGCCTGTTGGTGTGCGGTGCTAAGCAAGATTTTTTGAAGCCCCTGCTAGAAATGTGTGGTGCTAACCAAGCTTTTGAAGCCCCTGCTAGAAATTGGTATCAAAGCCAAAATTCTAGTTGTTAACTAGCCAAGTTGTGATCTGGTTCGAGAAAAAGGTCAATACTTATTCTCTCTATATCATGGACTCTTTCAGAAAGTCTGTTTCATTCCGAGAATTAGAAGAAAATGATAGGACTGAACAAGACCCTCTCAGAGACATGTTTTCTAGTTCAAGTAGTCGTGTGTTAAATTCTTCAGAGTTGTTATATGAAGAAGCAGAACCTTCTGCTAAATGGATTCTACCTAAAATCAATGCTTCTGAAGTTTATGCTGATTTAGGTGTCTGGCACTTAAAAGCTGCCACTAGAATTACCATAAAAGAATCCATAAGTTTTATTCAAGAAAACTCTGATTGTATACAGTCTATTCCGCTTCTAGATCCAAAGAAGCTCCAAGCAGAAGCCAGTAAATTGGGAGCAAAGTTCTTACACCTAGGGTGTATAAGAGTCGGGATCCACGCCTTAACTCATCAAGGCCTGGATACATATGTGTTAGCAACTGTTAGAGATCTAACACATAATAAATATACAGACTCTTTAATCGGTGGATTGTTGCACCTATGTCAAATGGACCAGTCTGGTTTGATTGTTACCCAAATTTCCCTGTGTATGTTTTTGATGAAACATTGGCCGATATCTTACAATTGCAAATCCAAGAAAGTGGATTTGATATGAGAAAGAAAAGGAACAATATCGCCATACAAACCCGGGGTTGTTTTCGTCATACCAGTACTCTGTATCCTGCAGTCCTACATGCCCCCAGCAGAGACAGTAAAACCAGTGTTGTAGTCATTACAGACTCCAAAAACCAAAAGGTCGAGCATCAAGCTATTAAGTGGGAAGACCTTTCGTTTCCTGAACACTGGACTGTTCCAAACCTAAGACCTATCTCTGCTCGTGCCATTACTTCTGCAAATATTTCTGAAAATCAATCCTTTGCCACTTTAACCTTCCCTCAAAGATCAACTATTGATAGGCATTGGATTGAATCAGAATGTAAAAAGTCATCACTGTATATACCTCCGTCAGTTTCTGATACTGCATGTTCCAGTCTTGTAAATTCTTCATGTAAACATTTAGCTTGGTTTGAATTTTCTCAAATCTTGAATTTCCAGCCTATGCAAGCCTCTTGTCCTACATGTAATCAGCAAGTCAATCTGAGTCATTTAGCATATCTTGTAATTCATGAGAACCATAGTGTTAGGACTGGTGAAGCTCCTCCTTCTACCTCGGTTGCCCCATGTCCTAATCCCAAATGTTTAGACATCCCATTCCCACATGAAGATGAACATGTGCTCATGATGCATCTAGTTCCTACACTAGAAGATGAAGATCCTAGATTGACTGCTATCTTCACAAATGGAAGACCTGAAAATAGTCCTAAATATGACATTGGTTATATTTAGCAAAAAGATAAACTGATCCCAGAATGCAGATTTAAGGATCTTCCTACTGATTGTAAGAAACTATCAGTCCCTGAAATCCATAAGTTTTATAATTTAAGTCCGTGAAAATATCCCTTATGAAGTTTTAACAACTCTTTACGTTGTATCAAATAACATAGAGCTAGAAATTAATATAAACATCTCTAAACATAAATATTACTTTAAATCTAATCACAACAAAGATACATAATAATGCATAAAATTATGAAAGTGATGTTTTATTAAAAAATATTAATAGGGTTGACACATCCAAATGTTTTTTTTCCTTTAAAGAAAATCATTATTTTTATTCATAAAAAAAAAATACTGCGTAATGGGTATGCTTCATACATTTTAAAATCTCAATGGGAATGATCTTTTATTAAAAAAGGCGGGTACAACTAAGAGCCAAATAATATAGTATTACAAAAATTTCAGAAGTCTCATCACAAATATAAAAGCCAAATAGTGTCTTTAGTCATATCATAAAGGTATACTAGAGTTTATCAAAATATTTTTTTCTTCAATATTTTTTTATTTTTTTTCCTTCCTAAAATTTGGAAAGCTGACAACAAATTAATTTAAATTTAATCACAATAAATAATAATAATAATAATTTAATTTTAAGTTCATGACTAAGTTAAATATCAAATTGGTGTATGAAATCTTTTTATTTGTGAAAAAATATCTACCTCTATATAACAATTTTTACTACTAAACTCTACATAATGAATATAGATTGGTCATCATTTGATTCAAAAACATTCTAAGACTCTAATTCCTCATAAAAATCTTTCTTGAAAAATATGTCTACATCCCATTGCATAAACATTTCTTGAAAAAAGCATTTACATCCCATTGCATAAGCCTTTCATGAAAAGAGAATATACATCCCATTGTATTCTTTATACAGGTAGATAAAAAAAAAAAAAAAAAACAAATAATATAATCATTTTGTTATTAAATCACAAGTGTATGTTTAAACACATTTTCATTCATTTATTGTGGATGAGGATAAACATTTTTTGAAAAATTCTAACTTAATATAACTTGCATAAATTTAGCAATCTAACCTACTATGAATATTAACAAATAATTATATCTTATCTTTACCATATATCATAACATCATCATCTCATAATGTCATCAAAAATATAAAAGCCACTCTTTAATAATACTTCTATACATATCATAAAGGTAGATTAGAGTCTATAAAAATATCTCTAATGGAGTTTCGACACATCTTTACATTTTTTCAAATAACATAGAGATAGAAATTAATGAAAACATCTTTAAACATTGGAAAAAGATTAATTTAAATTTAATCACAACAAACATAAATAATAGTAATAGTAATAATAATAATAATAATAAGGTCATGGTCATCCACAAGGTTTTGGATAGACGGTAATCAGGTGCATTGTTAAGGCACTCCTTGATGTGAAGTCATTGGTTCAATTGCCTGCCCTGATCAGGGTGATATATTGGACATGATGAAGATGTATTCCTTCCAAGCTTACAAAAAAATAAAATAAGGTCATCGTCAAGCTAGACATTAAATTGGTGTATGAGATCCTCTTTTTTGTGGTACAAAGGATCCACTCCATGTAGCGATTTTGACTACTAAAGTATACATAAATGAATATCAGATTGGTCATATTTTGATTCCAAAGTTTTTAAGACCTTCATTCATAATGGGAAACACTATTTGAAAGAGTATCTACATCCATTGCATTCTTTGTATATATAGATAAAAAAATTGAAATAAAAAATAAATAATATAATCACTTTGTTATTATATCAAAAGTGTATATTTATACCTTTATTTCATTCATTTGTTAAGGATGAGGATAAACATTGTTTCAGTCAATTTAATTACTTAAATTATGGACATTAAATTATCGACCAAGAGTTCGTAAACTTGGAGATGCTACACTGTATGTGCAGAGTTCAAGGCATCAATAAGATTTCTATCATATCATTAAAGAATGGAAACAAAAGCAAGGCTAAAGGGAACTTGTTCACTCGATGGCAGGCTCAAAGGCATTTTTTTCAGGGCACTGGAGACAATCTTTCACTCAATTATGCTTGAGCATTCCTATCTCATTTGCAAAACAAGCTTTAGCCCCATCTTTAGTGAGACCTAGTCCACTGCAACTGTAATTAAAAGAGGTTGTTTAGAAATGAAACCCAGGATATGTTTGCTATCTGGGGCATTAATGCAAGGCCTTCTTGCCACCAATTTCACTCTTTTACATTGAATAAACAAAGCATGCAAAAAAGGAAAAATTAGAGTGCATATGAAAACCTTTCGGTAAGATATCTCTCTTAACCATTCAACAATATAAATGCAAGGTAAGGGAAAAATTTCTAAGAGATCTTGTGGTCACGAGGGTTGCACACAAATCCCATGTTTGACAGGTTACAAGTTAGTCACATTGATTGAACCGGGTGGTTATGCAACCAGTAGAGTTACAATATGTCTCTTTCCCTTCAGTGACTAGTCTTATACCCTATAAACACATGATTATAAGATTCGTTAGAATTTTAAAAAATCATAAGCATTAACCAAACTATGGAACTAATAAATCAAGCCCTAATATGATAATGCATGAAAGGGTTAAGTGATCATAGATCTTAGGGTTCTATGCTCTATATTGGTTGTAATTTGTGTTTACAACAATAAGAGAATTTGTATTATAGTCTTGCAATATCAAAATGAATGACATGCTATCATAGTCTAATAATGAACCTAAAATCAAAATCAAATTACCACTCAACTGAATGTAAACTAAAGAAATGTGAAAAGTAATGAACAAGGGCTGAGATCTATGCTACATTGATACAATACATAGGCATACATAGTTGAGTTGGTGGGCCCTTCCCAAACAACTACATTACATATAAAAAGGACTTTGAACCACATGCAGAACTATCCAATAACCATACTTAAAATAGCATCAACATTTTCATTTCAATTAAATGTCTCAAAGTCACATATCAACACAAGGATGCATGTGCCCATCATTCTATATTGGTCAAACATAACAACTATAATTTTTTTAATGGATTGATCTGCCTCGTGCAGTGCATATATTTCGAGCTCTACAAAGTTTACAATGAAAGGGGCAGTGAGAAAGGGAGTCAACGAATCCCTTGTCTCCTGTGTGGAGAATGTCAATCATATCAAACAACTTGCTAGAATGGGTAATTTTAATGGATTCCCCTACATCTTTGGCCTTATATCTAAACCACATGAACTCAATATTGTTAACCAAATGAAAATTTGGGCAATTTTTTATGCATTATTGATAACCTTGTGCAAGGACTCCAAATTTTGGGTTAGGTCAACCATGATTTGACTAGTGGCCAATGCACCCTTTGACCACCTTCTTTTTTATCTAGTGAATACATGACCATATCAAGGATTTTATAAGAAAAACCCACATCGTTGTTTCTCTTTGGAGGCATGTAGCCACCATGATCATAGAGGCGGGTTACTGAACCTATGTTGGTTGCAGGATCTAACTCAAAATGATCATTATTGGCAATAATCCTCAATTAATCCTTTTAATACATCAAATAAATGGAATTAATGAGAACGGACAACAATTTACCTTACAAGCCCTTTTAACAACCTTTTTCTTGAGGTGAAAAAGGGAAATAATGCTAAGATAGGCATGGTTATGTGAGGTCAAAGGGGGTGGATTGGCAGTGAACACCATGTTGATTTTGAGCCTTGACACATTGTTGGAAGACTTGTGGCATTAATCTAACTTTCATAAAATTCAACAATGTAACCTACAATCAATATTAACAAAAAATCACCATTATTCCCCTTTAGGTCTCAGGTTCAAACCTCATTGGGAATGGTTGAGGATGGAATCCACTTTGGGGGAATTAAAATATGCCAAGAGGTGTCCAGGCTCGATCGAGATCAATACAATCCTGGTGATAACATATGATTATGGGTTTATTTTTCTTCTTCCATCCAATAAATGGGTTGGACTTGGCCTAGGTTTATCCTAGTCACAAAAAAAAATATCACCATCTTATCCTCATCATATATCATAACATCAACATTGATAGTGTTCACAACTATTAAATTCCACTATCTGATAAGTCCTATATAGATATCAAGAACATATAAAAAAGGTAGAGTAGAGTCCATCAAAATATCTCTTATGGAGTTTCAACATTTCTTTACATTCTTTTAAACAACATAAAAAAAAAATTAAAACTTTTGTAAATGTTGGCAAAAAATTACTTTAAATTAAATCAAAACAAACATAAATAATAATAATAATAATAATAATAATTCTCGGATGCGGGTGACTAGGGCCCCTAGGCGGCAGGAGGGGTGTCACGTTCCCACCACGTGGGGCGAACATGCGGATGCCGCATGAAAATTTCAACGTGGGTGTAGGCATGAGTTGCGGTGACAGTTTAATTAGGGGAAGGACGGTGGTAGAGGTTAGCAGTTGGCAGTACAAAAGAATGGAGGCATGGAGGCATAGGCGATGTGGGTGCAGGATCCCGAGGGCGAGAGGTACCACCTCTGTCCTAGCTCGCTTGCATGTGTATTTATTATTGATGGAGGGTGGAGGGAAGGAGGTACAAGAAGTTTTAGAGGTCAGGATTCTTATATTTGTGTGTGGAGGGGTAGGGTTGGTATTGTTTCAGCCCGGTGCAACAATGTGTTTGAGCATAGAGGTGGAGGGGTCTCCGGAGCTGAGCAGGCGGTTGCGGCTGGGGTCCGTTGGCGTTCCCTTCTGGAAGAGACGATGGCGGGTCACGCATTTTAGGGTCGTCGTTGCGTGGGTTGTGGAATAGATAGTGGCAGCAGAGTGGCATCCAGAGGTGGAAAAACCCCTCATTATTCTTAGCCGGAGAGTTGGGGTGGAAGAATCGATTGGGAGGCCCTGTTATTTGCGGAGAATGACGAAAAGGACACCAAAGCCATTTCAAAAATGGAGGCAGAGCTGGTTAGGTCACTGCGTCTTGAGTACGGGGGGGTCGAGGTGCACCCAGTTTAGGTGTCGAGGATCCTCCCGGGCCGTCTGATTTGTTAGAGGAGGAGAATTGGGAAGGCGGCCGAGGAAAATATCAGCAGCATCAGAAAAGCACTGGACAAAAGCCTCGATAAATTGTAGGACACCTTGGACATGGCTGGTTATTTCGACATTCTGCGACCTGACAGTGTGCTCCCGCTGGAAGCCGCTGGGGATGGATAAGAAGTGGAAAACGTGACTAAGTACGAGTTGAAAAGCTCGGGAGGGGAGGACCACGACTGGGACTGATCAAGTGCCTTAGACCTTTTTGTTGTGTTAAGCTATTTGTATGAATTTAGCCCAGTAATGTTTATAGTGCGTATTCTTAGCAGGTTTAGTTGGTTACAAGTTGGAGTTCTAGCTCTTCTACCTTTTCTAGGGGCCATCTGACTAGATTTTCCTCTGGTTTCCTGATATGGGCGAACATGTTTTTGTAATTTTGGAAAATATTGGTCTGGTTTTCGATGTGCCGGTAGACCACTGTATGTACACATTTAAATAGTTAATAGAGGGAGGCCTATATCTGCTGACAAATAATAATAATAATAATAATAATCTAATTTTAAGGTCATGACAAATCTATACACCAAATTGGTCTATGGGATCCTCTTATTTGTGGAACAAAAGATCCACCTCCATGTAGTTATTTTGATTACTAAAGTATATATAAAGTAATAATAGATTGGCCTTATTTTGGTTCCAAAAATTTCTAAGATCTTGATCCCTTATGGAAATCTTTCTCAAAAACAACATATACATCCCATTGCAAAAACCTTTCTAATAAATAATAAAACCACTTTGTTATTAAATAACAAGTGTATCTTTATTCTTCATTTTCATTCATGTGTTGTTGGGGATAAATATTGTTGGAACAATTATCACATCAATATAACTTGCATAAGATTCAACAATATAATATACTATGAATATTAACAAAAAAATCACCATCTTATACTTACCATATATCATAACATCAACATTTGAAAATGTCGTCACAAATATAAAAGCCATTATTTGATAATACCTTTACGAATATCAAGAACATATCATAAAGGTAAACTAGGGTACATTAAAATATCTCTTATGGAGTTTCAACATCTCTTTACATTTTTTCAAATATCATAAAGCCAAAAATTAATAAAAACTTCTCTAAACATTGGTAAAATATTAACTAAAATTTAATCACAAGAAAGATAAATAATGATCTGTTGACTGGCCCAAATGTTCTGTTAACGACATGAGATATCCTTTGTGTAAAGTCTCAACTAGACTCTACACTGTTTGGAGTAGAAGTTTCATCTGACAAATTGGCTTGACTTTCATCTCGTATTCTTTAAGATATGCTTTGGATACGTAAAAAAGTCAATGAAACATTTGATGATCACAAATTAGAAATACTTTTCAAATAATGTGCACAAAACACTGCCACGATTAAGATAAATGACTTGAAAATTTAAAATAAGAATGTTCACATATTTAAATGTGAAAGGAGATATTTATTTATTGATTGAAAAGTATTTTATAATCTACGCTGATTGTTAAAACATAAATGAAATAGAATTTCAAACAAGATGCGTGTTAGAAGTAATGAAATAGTTCATTTTCCTCAACACATATGAAAATAAACACATACCATAAACACATACCATCATCCATTAAGAGAAGAGTCTCACAATACTTATTGATACATGCTTGAAAATATTTCCTAGCTCAATAAGCTTTTGAGTATTAAATAGAAATTTTGAAGTGCGCAATTATAAGGAGTATTCATTAAATCCAATAGTGGAGCATTGGCGGTTATTACTTGCTTTCACAAAAGAATAACAAGCTCTCTAAAAATATGCTTGCATGGAAACCAAAACTAAAAGTTTTTTTTCTCTAGCCATGAGGGTGTATTTATAAGAAATGAGGTGACCTTTCTCCTTCTACTATGACTCTTCGACTCTTCTCATGACCTTTTAACTTCCATGTTACTTTTCATTTTCTTTTCACATTTCTAAATACAAAATATGTTATTTACAAAATTACAATCAAAATTAGGAAAAATAAAATGCATTTATATGAGAAGTTGTGTAATTCCTTATGGAACTTCATCATGATTTAGACAAGTATTATTTTCAAAGTCTGTTTAGAAAGATCAACGAGATTAAATGGAAACCACATGAATATTTCGAAGATTTTTTTGATATATTTGTTCACCTTTGTTATCAATTTCCTTAAAAAGACGTGGATTGGATGTATTTGAGTGAAAATTTTGGACAATTGGTTTGTCTTCTTTCTTTGCAATAATTTGAATCTTAGATGAATCTTGATTTTGGTGATAATTTGCAAGTTACAAATTAGAAATAACTTATCCCTACTTTTTTATTTCCAATTTCTATAAGTTGGGAAGAGTCTGAAGCCTTTAAGGAGAAAATTACCGCCTGTGAAATTCCACATCCTCCTTCAGCTTCGTTACTTAACGAAATTGATGTCATTAATAATTTATGTCATGAAAAGAGTTTGTAGGAAAAGGAACCAAATCGTCTTGCTTCTGAAGCTCTCATACATCTTGGTGAAATTGGACAACTTGAAAATCAACTTGATAAAACACCTCCCCCTGTTGATAAGATCGAACTTGAGCCCGTTGAGCTTCCACCTGAATATATTTCTGAATCTCCTCATATTATGCTCCCTCATTCACCTGCTTGAAATGACCTAAGATCTCTCTCAGATAAATATGAAGCTACAATCAACTCCACAGAGCATAACATGCATGTGATCCGTTGCTTCCTCAAGTTGTCACCAAGGTGTAGGATTCAATTCTAGAATCAGTGTTGGTTCCAATTTATACCACTTCACCTGAGTCTTTTCATCTTTCGTACCCTAATTTATTTAATGAATCTGCTACACCAGCGATTTCTTTAAACCATTTATATCTTCATCCTATTGGTTTATGTTAATTGTCCATTGTTCTATGTTATTACAATCACTTTAGCCCAATTCTTAACTTCAATTAGCAATCAATTGAATCTTCCAGTAATAGACAAAAATTTTATATAGAACAATAAATGCAATTTATCATAAGATACAATCATAAGAAATGACAAGAGACAGAAGAATTGGTCAAAGACCAGGGGAAATCCCATAAGGGAGAAAACCCTTTCAAATTCTTCTTCTTATTATATTGTCATAAAATGTTCAAAAAAGAGAGTACAATGATCCAATTCATCAACGAGTCAAAGTAAATCCTTTGCCTATCAATAAACTCAACTAACCAATATCAAATGATGAGCCAATAATCAAATATGGTCAAATTCAAATTATGCAATTTTTTCAAAGTCAACAACAGTCAAATGTGCCTAACCAGTCACACATCAATGGTCAAAGTTGTCCTCCAAGGGCTCTGTTAGCATTTAAAAGATTCAGCCTCCAATGCCGGTCAAACCTCAGTCAAAACAATCCCAAAAATCATTGTCAAACCTGGTCAGCAAAGAGAGAAGGTCTGTGGTCAACATGCCCATAAAGCCTCGATCTTTGTGCCAATAAATGTGGCCTTCTAAAATAGGTCCAAATCTGGTCAAACAAATTCAAATAGTTTCGAAACAAAGCTAGTCAATGTTGGCCAAAGTCTCCCAAACATAAGTATAATTAGGTCAACATAAAAGAGAACCTTCAATTTTTCAGAAGTACAAACCAATAGAAGAAGAGAGAGATATTTTATGTGATATCTCCAAATGAGGTGCCTTGACTTATATTTGTAGGCATTGGATGGGGGATAATTTGTCTTCTATGCCGACTGGACTTTTGTGTCATTGTGGGTTTTCACTTTAAAAATTATTGTTTCCTTAATTGAATTAAATCTTTCAAGGGAAACTTGAGGCTACTTTGGATGAGGAAGATTGTCTAATGGAGTGAATTTTTCCCTAAGTTTCCAAATTAACACTCCCTCTCAACTAGGGATAAATTTATGACTACAATATATGACTCATCTCAAATATCTCGTCATCGTCTATTCAAATGTCGTCTCTTCTAATCTCTTCTCATCTCTTTTGAACACTCTTGAATAAAAAAGAAGAATAATTTGAAATCATAGGGATCTCAAGCTACTACCCTCTATCCAATGAGAATGGGAAATACCCATACACCAGGCAATGATCACATCCATCTTGTTGTCTAATCAACATGTGAGATGCCATAAGAGGTAATGATCACATACATCCTATCATATAGTGACAATGGGCAAGATTCATATACCAAGCAAGGATCACATCCATCTTGTTGTCTAATCAACATGTGAGATAAAACTTTCCATATATGCTAGTGATCACATCCATCCCAATGTATGTTGATATTTCCACATTGACCCTCAAGAGTCAAGTGGAAGAACACCTACATCCTAATCACTTGAGCGAGATACCACTTGCTATGCAAGGATCACAACCATCTCTAATCATCTCAACCCATTGTCAATATGGCAAGGAATAATCCCAAAAATTCCAACTCGAGGGTAGGATGTATACTGGTGTATACTTTGTCAGTCATGATAGGGGTATATACCTGTCATAATGACAAGGATCAGACACACCCTATGGTGACAATAGGCAAGATACTACTTACCACAAAGGGTAAGGATCACAACCATCTTATTTTCTAGAGATACCTCAACCATACGAGCTCTCAGGCTCTATTCCTCTCCCTGTGAGCTCAAATAGGGGGGAAGAGCATAACTTAGTGTCCTCGATAAGTCAGGACCCTTACCGGGAGGGTCACATCCATCAGTCAAATCTTCTCTCTAAATACCAATAAATTCCCTTTTGGTAAAGCCTTGGTGAGTATGTATGTTATCTTCTCATTTGTCGAAATGTGATGGAGTATTACAACTCCTCTCTGCACCATGTCTCGAATATAGTGGTACCCGATCTCAATATGCTTAGACTTGTCGTGAAATAAAGAACTATCTGCCAATTTGATCCCACACTTGATGTTGTAATATATCACTGTAGTATCCAGGTCCTACTCAAATAACTCTCCAACTATATTTCTCAAACAAATTTTCTCAGAACTAGCCAAGCTAGCAACAATGTATTCTACCAAGATTGTGCTTAAAGATACAGAATTATATTTCCTGCTCATTCAAGATATCATAGAAGACCCCAAGCTAAAACAACACCCTAATGTTCTCTTCCTGTCAATAATGTTTTCATCCCAATCAACATTAGTGTACCCATGAAGTCGTACATCATCGGTAGTGTATCACAGACCAACGTTAATCGTCCCATGCAATTATCTTAGTATGTGTTTGGAAGCAACCCATTGTGCATGGAGGGGCTTAGTCATGAATTGACTCAAGGTGTTGAATGTAAAACATATGTTTGGACAGGTGTTCAGAAGGAAAATCAATTCCCCAATCAGTTTTCGATACTCATAGGGGTTTGCCAAGTTAGGTCCAACAATGTCTCCACATAAATTCTTAAAGTTCATCTCCATCGGGGTGGCCAAGGATTTGCATTTTGTCATTCCAAATATTTCCAATAGCTTCATGACATATTTTACTTGAGAAATGAAAATCTCTCGGGGTCTCATCCAAACCTCTAATCCCATGAAGTAATGCATCATACCAAGATCCTTCATATCGAACTCAGAAGCCAACTCCCTCCTACACTTGAGCATCAGGGGATCACTACTTGTCAAGAATAGATCTTCAACATATAAAACTAAAATCAAAGGTATATCTTAGACCACATTAAATTAGATATGATGGTCAACACTACTTCTCGTGAATCCAAGCTTCACTAGGTAACTTTCAATGCAAGCATACTAGGATCTAGGGGCTTGCTTTAAGCCATATAATGCCTTCTTCAACCTGCAAACATGAGTCTCTTGGTCCTTCACTTCAAATCACTGAAGTTGCTCAACATATACTTATTCCTATATTATTCCATGAAGAAATGTCATCTTCACATCAATCTGGTAAAGAGTCCATCATTAACTAGTAGCTAGGGCAACAATCAATCTAATGGTGGTGTAGTGGGAAATGGGATAAAATATGTCATCATAATATTCTCCCTCTTTCTGGGAGAAACATTGAGCCACGAACCTTGCTTTATACTTCTCAATGCTTCCACCATATCCATGGTTTATTTTTCATAGGCATTTTAAAGTAACAATAGATTTTCCTTTAGGTATCAGAACAACATCCCATACATAATTTTTCATAATAGATTCATATTCTTCGGCCATGGCATCCTTCCAAACTTGTTATTTCACAACTTCTTCAAAGGTGGGAGGCTTTTCCTAAATCATAGTGCTCATGGTTACAATGTATCCCTGATACCGAAATGGGTTCTTGATTTATCTAAAGGTCCCTTTGGCAAGAACATGTTTCTCAACATCCTGTAATGTATCTCGAAGACACAATGGTATTTTATTGGCAGGGGGATCACATGGAAGGGGCTACAATGGGTCCAAAGGCTCCATGGTATCATCAATAATGTCCTTCTTAGATTCTTCCATAGAAGGATGTTCTAGTAGGTCAATATCTTCATATTTCTTCTCAGCGGGAGGAGGTTGATGAAGGTCCCTAACTTTTCCAAAAGAAACATATTTGTTGAAATTTTTCATCCCTGCTAAACTCAATCTTCCTTTGACCAGATATATATATTCTAAATTCTTTAGAATTTTCACAGTATCTAACAAACATACCTTTCTTTTCGGTGGCTTCTAGCTTGTTCCTTTTTTCCTTTGGCACATGAAAGTATACGAGACAACCAAATATCCTTAGATAACCAATATCAAGCTTCTCACCTGTGAATACTTCTTCAGGAGTTTTATTATCCAAGGCTTGACAAGGAACCTTGTTTTGAACATATACCATTGTATTTGTTGCTTCTCCCCAAAGGAACTTTGGTAGCTTTTTATCATGCAACATGGCTTAGTAAGCTTCCACTATGGACCTATTCTTTCTTTCATCCACTCCATTCTACTCAAGATCATAAGGTACAACAATTTCCTTCTTGATTCCAGCTTGCTTGCAAAATTCAACAAACTCATTTGATGTCTATTCTCCACAATTATCAGAACTAAAGACCTTGATTTTCATCCTTTTTTTATTTTCTATCAATGCCTTGAAATCCTTGAACATATCAAAAGCCTCATCCTTATGCTTCAAATAGTAAATCCATGTCTTCCTGGAGAAATCATCTATAAAGGTTATGTAGTAGAGATGTACACTAAGAGAATTCACAGGCATGGGTCCATATAGGTCAAAATGAATGAGTTGAAGAATATCATTGGTATTGTTCTTACTAGAGGGGAATGGTCCCCTTGTCTTCTTTCTGCTGGCACATCCTAGAAATTCTCCATCATGACTAGCTTGAACATCAGGTATCCCAAAGACAAACTTATTCAATTTCGATAGGGCTTCATAATGTAGATGTGACAACCTTTGGTTCCATGACTCACTTTGATGATTGGTGTCATGGACCATCTCCAACATATGTCTTCCATTGACTCTATAGATTCCTTCAACTCTATATCCCAAAGTAAACACATCACTCATATGGGATTCCATAGTCCAGGTGAGTACTTTTCCTCTTATGAAGGACACTCTCATTCCTTTTTCTTCCAAGGTAGAAATAAATGCCAAGTTCTTCTTTAGTCCTGAAACATACATCACATAATGAAGAAGAATGGATTCCCCAGAGTCCAAATGAAATTTTAATGAACCAAAACCCTTCACATGATGAGTAGTGTTGTCTGCAAGAATTATTTTCAAATTCATCCCCCTCTCAACCAAGTTTGAGAAAACTTCCTGATATCCAAAGGAATGTCTAGAAGCCCCACTATCTACCTTCGCAGGATTAGTAGTGTTGTCCCCAACAATTATTTTCAAATCGGTATCCCTCTCAACCAAGTTTGAAAGGACTTCCTGATATCAAGGGGAATTTATAGAAGCCCCACTATCTACCAACCATATATCATGCGAATTTGGAAGGGAAGAAATAGGAATATATTCAGATTGACTAGTAGCTGCATTATTTTCATACTTGGAGTTCCTTGACCTATTTTGAGGACAATGGCCTTCTTCATGCTCATCCAGAGTGTCTATTATTCTTCTATCATCTCCTCCTCTTCTATGATCTCTTCTTATTTGATCATCACTTATTCTTATATTATTGAAGCTACGATTATTGTTGTACCTTGACCTTGGAGCATTATTCTTTTCCCAAAAATCTTTAGCATAGTGGCCAAACCTGTGACAATTATAACATTCAATCCTTAACATATCCTTGTCTATTCTTGATCTTCTATTAGATTCCATGGATGTTGGACTAGGCTTTCTTGAAATATATGTACCTCCTATACCTTTCCTTTTCTTGTCTGGAGCAACAAAAGAAAATGGCTCTCCTTATTCATGTTGTTGAATCTTGCCTCTACAGTTCATCCCGATTTCCTCTTGAGTGCATTTTCCAAACATCTCATCAAATGATGGAAAATGATTACTTTTTCTAATGGAAGTGATGAATGTTACCTAAATATGAGGAAGACCTTGTAAATCTACCATCACCAACTCTCTATCAAATATAGGCTCACCAAAAATTTGCAATCGATCCCTTAGTTGGGATACCCTGATGACATAGGAATGCACAAATTCCCCCTTGTTCATATTCAATTCCTTGAGTTTATTCTTCAAGGAAAGGATGTGGTTCAAGTTGTTTACTTGATACACCCCAACCAACTTATCATAAATTTCCTTAGACTTATTCTAGCTACCAACATAAACAAGTAAATGATATTGCAAACCATCAATGAGATTTTTCTTAGATTTGATCTCACTTTTCTTGTACTTGGACTTGGTGGCAACAGGAGCATTCTCCAGAGGCTCAGAATCTTTTCCTTCCACATATTCCAGGACATCATTTTCATCCAATATATCTTCCAACCTTATCTTCCAAGCTGCAAAATTTGAAGAATCACCCAGCTTCTTAGAGTCCTTGAAGAAAGAGGTAGTCATATTGATAAAATTAGATGGGCTCCTTTAACTTTTTCTAAATATGATTTCTTTAGTATCATGAATCCTTTGGGCTTGTCTTCACCTTTCCTCTTATACCATGTTAATTTTCCACTATTCTATGTTGTTACAATCATGTTATCTTGATTCTTAACTTCAATTAGCAATCAATTCAATCTTCTAGTAATAGACAACAATTGTAGATAGAACATTAAATGCAATGTAAAATAAGAGAAAATCAAAATAAATGGAAAGAGACACAAGAATTGGTCAAAGACTAGGGAAAAAACCCACGAGGGGAAAAAACCTTTCAAATACTTCCTATTATAATATTTTCATAAAATGTTCAACAAAGAGAGTATAATGATCCAATTCATAATGAGTCAAAGTGAATCCTTTAACTATCAACAAACTCAACCAAACAATATCAAATGATGAGCCAATATTCAAATATGTCCCACGTCAAATATGGTCAAAGTTAGTGTCTATAATTATGTCGAAGACATTAACAATCAAATGTTCCATAACCAGTCACAAGTCAATGGTCAAACTTTTACTCCAAGATCTTCGTCAATAGTTAAAAGATTCATCCTTCAATATTGGTAAAACCTCATTCAAAACAATCCCCAAAATCAGGGCCAAAATTTGTCAACAATGAGAGAAGGTCCATGGTCAAACTATGCGGTCAATTGCAGTCAACATGCCCATAAAACCCCAATATTTGTGCCAACAAATGCATTCTTCCAAAACAAGTCCAAATCTGGTCAAACTGAGTCAAAAAGTTCCAAAACAAAGTTGTTCAATGTTGGTCAAAATCTCCCAAACATAAGTACAATTCATTCAACAAAAAAGAGAACCTTCCTCTTCGCACGTGTGAAGAGAAACCTACAATTTTTTAGAAGTAAAATCTAATAGAATAAGAGAGATATGCTTTATGTGATGTCTCTGAATGAGGTTCCTTAACTTGTATCTCTAGGCGTTGTAGGAGGGCTAATTTGTCTTCTAGGCCGACTCGGACTTTTGTGTCATTATGGGTTTTCAATTTAAAAATTAAATTTTCCTTAACTGGATTAAATTATTTCGAGGAAAATTTGAGCCTACTCTGGATGAGGAATATTGTCCATTGGAGGGAATTTGTCCCCGAGCTTCCAAATTAACAATTTAGGTTGAAATCAAGTACATAAAAATGTCGTCTCACAATTAGAAGATGAGGATATTAAATCCCTTGTTCGTGACCTTTTCGATTTGCAATCTTTAACAGGTGAAGAGGAAGATTATATATCTCGAAAAGTTCAAGAAATTCCTCCAATCATTTCATCTTCATTATTTATCCTTGAAGAGTATCATGTGTTGGATACCAAATATGATCAAATTAATAACTTTAACAATTATCATCCTATTAACAACATATTCGTTAGTACTTCTGATGATGATTGTTCATGTGCACTTGTTGATTTCACTAAGCTGTTGTGATTTGATGATCCACCTTCTGAAGGTTCAGGGACTTGTCATGAAGTTGAGGAACTTCAACATCCGCTAAAGGGTTATGTCATGTTCTCATGTTCCTAATATGATCCCTGAACTAGGTCATATTAGGGTTTCTTCACATGATTCTCCGTTCAGAACCATCTTGCCAGATGAAAGCTCATATTTTAAAGGTTACGATCTAAATGATGCTTCTTTTAGAGAATATTTTTAGCTATCCTTGTACTTTGATTTGTTTGTTGAATAAAGTACATTGAACTTTGTTTCAAATCCTTCTAATTCTCGCCTAGCTAGTGTATATTGCGATAAGGTACAAGCTGGTGTTATCTTACATTCCAACGTATGCGAGGGAAGAAATCATGTAACTCATATCTTTCATGAAACTCATTTGGTTGATTCATATGCATATTTAAGATCAAAACAATATCACTTGTTGAGTAGCCAGTCTATCAATACTAGAACATCTAGTCAAACCAGTGATATATTTAATAATGAATTTGATGTCAAAACTGATGGTGACAATATGCATTCATTTTTTGATCTTACAAATCCACTAATATTTTATGATCTATTGTTTGAAGGTTCATAGGTTTGTCAGGACGGTGAGGCACTTCGGCTCTTGTAAATGGTTATTGCAGGTCCTCAAGTCTTTGAAAAAATCTATGAACTTGCTCAAATTAGGGTTTCTGAAATTAGGGTGTTCGATGAATTCTCATTTTTGAGAAATTTCCATGGTTTTCAAGTTGGTTATTTTGAGTACCGTGATAAGATTGTTGACTGGCTTGAAGAGTCTTATCTGGTGAATTCCTCTGCAAGCAAGTAGCATCTTGTCTCTCTTATGTTTGATTTACGGTTGAGAACAAATGAATGTATAATGTGGAGAAATTCTCAGGGGTTTCAAATTTATCATTTTGTTTGTGAGGATAGGATTACGTCTTGGTTGGAACAATCTTTTATGACACGCTTTCCTTCCAACAAGAATGATCTTCTTGCTCTTGTGCATGTTTTATGGGTTTGCATTTTTGTTTTTTCACAATACTTTGTACTGTGTCTAATCGTTAACACCTTTGTTATTGAAGTTCGGGAACTACTGTGATGGTTGCACTAGAAGTTTGATTTCACATGACCTGATATCCTCTAGTTAAATTAAGGTTTTAGGTTTAGACTAGTTAGGGTTTAGGGTTTGCTTTTAGTCTGTTAATTAGGGTTTTAGTTTTAGTCTTGTTAGGATTTTCTTGTTATGGTTTTAGGTTTAGACTAATTAGATTTTAGACATTCTCCTTGTTGAATGTTCTTTACTGTAGGTAGTTTTTCTCATTTCATTATATTATGCATTTTTCTTGCATTCATCTTCCTACATTTCTCATGACTACATTGCATTTACAAATTGTCTGCACAAGCATTATGTCGCCCTTTTTGTTGCAGTTAGTTAATTTTCTTGCATTGCACTGCATTCATTTGCTCATTGCATTACATCATGCTTTCATTTTGTACTTATCATTATATTCTCCTTACATTGTATTTATGTGTTGTTGACCTATGAATTGCATTTTTCCTCCATGCTGCATAACACTGCATTAGCTCTCACATTTCCATCTAAGCCTTCATTTTGTACTTAGAATTATCTTCTCCTTGCAATGTATTTATGTGTTGTTGACCTACGAATTTCATTTTTCCTCCATGTTGCACAACACTACATTAGCTCTCACATTTCCATCTAAGCCTTGTTCCCTACATGTTGTTTGCAAGCCTTTGATGTCATGCATAGTTTTCCTTATGCCTCTATGCATGTGTTGAAACCATAGAAGAACTCCTCCAGTCATTTTCCCCTAATTTTGAAGCCCTGATTAAATTATTGAGCATGGTTGTGATGGTTACTCTAAGAGGTAGCCTCTCATAGATATATTTATTAGAATTGTGTCATGAACATCCTTCCAATGAGTATGACTCATGATAGAGGAAAATATGAATAGGTGCCTGTGGGGAACCCTAATAAGTTCATACAACCTATGTATGTAACTTGAACCCTATGAACAACATGATCCTGAATATTTCAATGGTATGTTTTCACTGTCCACTTGTCAATTGGAGATATGATGTGGAAGCATGACATGAGGGAAAACCTAAGTCAGAAAAATCCTTTAGTTTCTGAAAACAAGGAACAACCTCTCTTTCCCATAAAATAAGTCGGGATCCCTCATCCACCTTGGTGCATTAAACACCTAATAAATGATGCTACTGTGAACACAAAATAAAATCAATAAAATAAAGGGTGCATGATTGAGAAATTCTTCCTGTGTAGAGAGGTGATACAAGGAACTTCGTCGGGATAATTAACATGCTTGTTGGTAGCGAATAAATGCTTGTGATTCCTTGAGTCACTCCGTCGGGGTACTAAACAGGCCTGCCGGCAGCGAAACAACACTCAAAACTCAATTTAAGTTTTTTAATACAATAAATACCCTATCATATTCTATGCATTATTGTTAGAAGGTAGACGATTGTGATTATTGTTTTAGTATGTAAAGCACAACAGGACCTAACTACGAGACAGATGTATGTGCATCTGTAAAAGGTCAGATAACTTAAAATGGTACCCACAATGTTTATTCAATATTTCTTTACATTATTAATAAAATTTGATCTGTTGTAGGGACGAAGGTAGAGACGTTGGATTATACGAGTGAACTACCAATTGTTGTAGCCGCTACAACACCCACCCAAATTTTTAGCATAACAAAATTTTTTGGGCCCCCCTATGCTTTTTAATATTTTATGAGTATGTTTGTGTCTTGAATTTGGATGACCTAACTATCATTCAAATATATGGTTTCTCATGTTTGTTGAGGCATTGCCTATGCCCACCTTCTCCATCTTGGTTTGTGCTCTTCTAAATGTATTATGGTTCACATCCTATCGAAAATAATTATTTTGCTAACCCTATTCCGAGGCTTCTTGCATATATGTATACCATAGGTGAAGAATCCTCACATTCAATATATTATGAGAACTATAGTCATCCATGTTGCAAATAGATCTTGTCTTTAATATTGCATTGCTTAGAGGATAATAATCAAGTTTAAATTCAACCTTACCATGCACAATATGGTTTGCTTATGGTTCACTAAAATATGGATGAGAGTGTACCCTGTTATATTTTCAAACCTATGACATAGGCTAATGCAGTGTACTTGGATTAGTTAGAGAGAAAATAGGAAATGGGAGATCACGTTACCTCACTTTGGGTTGGCTTTTCAATTCGTGCCTCTATCATTAGATAGAAAATTTTATACCATTTGCCATTATGTTCATTGTTTGGCATGATTATTCCTAGACATCAGATATTCATTCTTACCTTGTGTCTCTCACCATTTATTTCAAATTCATAGCATGGACACATTCTGAGGTGCTCACAACTATGATGGGTAGGGGATATGTATGACTTTTATGACCCTAGAAATATCATTCAATTCACCTGGTTGAGATTTTTCCATTGCCAATTTTGAAATAACTCCAAACTCAAGAGTCTTGATAAGGATTATTATCTCTGACTTTCAGGAACAAAGATTCAAACCTTTTATTATGAACGTAATTCTTAATATGTAGCTCATAGTTTGATTGTTGCATGTGCACAAGTTTTCAACGATAGAAATGAAATATCACAAATTACCCTAGTGTGTTCAATGAACATGCATCTTCAGGCCTTGGACCTCATGATGAAGGATGTCATAGGCTCTACTTGACTCTTATAAGATATAGTTGCGTTGAGACCCAGGACTGGTATAATATTTCCAACATCTCTTATTAGGCACAATTGTACAAGAAGCAATACAAGTCCAATTTCTCAGGGTCCAACTCAAGCTCAAATTTTAAGGGGTTCTTTGGGAGAGGTAAAACTAGACATTGTAGTAAAGGTTGGCTAGAGGAAAGGCTCCAAATATTTTCGTGAAGTACATGCAACAAGATTTTCAGAGGAAAATGGAACTCTTGGTGGAATGACAAAGACTTTATAGTGGATATGACCTTGTATTACTTTTGATATTTGATGATGTACAAGAAACCAATTACAAGAAAATATTTACTACAATAAAACCAAACAACATACTTGGTCTCTATCATGGATTTTTACTTGGGAATTTGTAGTCCTATGGGGATGACTTCCCCAAAATGTTAGTGTGATAGTTGTCTGTCCAAAGGGCATGGGATTGTATGTGAGATGGTTGTATGTCCAGGGACAAGAGATTAATGGTGCAAGAATAAACTCTAGTTTTGTTGTGCAATAGGATGTTGATGAGAGAGCAGTAGATGTTTGGGGTGGTCACTTGCTTTGGTTCACCATTTACATTTGCAACGACCCTAGAGGATGAGTACAAGAGTGATATTTTGGGGCAGTGGGATCTTGTTGGGAGTTGTACATGGTATCATTGAAGCAATGTTCAAGTGATATGCCGAGGGTGGAATGCATGATGAACTTGCTTACAAAAATAATGGGGATCACATTAAAACTATCTTGATAAATGGATTGTTAGCTATATGAAATTCTATGAATGAATAAGGAAGGAGAACAAAATTATTCAAAGAATTCATGATGGTCACGTTGTGGCTTCACAGGTTTGATGTGGAATCCATGCTTCTCGATGATGCTACATGTGTAGGTTATTGAATTCTGAGTAATTCCTACCTTGAATTTAACCCACAACACCACTTGTCAATTTCCAAATCTGTGCAGAGTCATCGCATGAATCCTTTATTTGAATGCACATGATTTATTGAGTGAATTAATAGAGTCTCCAAGGGCCAAATCACATGGTTTGTGGTTGGGAGATGTGTAAATCCATTTGAGAGAAATTGTATTGTAATTTATTTATATAATACATGATGAAACAATTACAAATTTATACCAGTCCTTTCATTAACATATTCCAAGCCCATTGCTTTGTCCCTTTCCAAAAATCACAAGCTGAGACTTTTTATTAATACATAAATCCACCATGATGGGAAGATGTGATCAGTGACTATAGCTAAGAATTCACAAACTGCATGTGTATTTGAAAGAGGAACTAAAATCAAAATTTGTGACTTACCCTATAACATTAAACTACAGGGCACAAATTGCAACTCTGACTTGCAGTGAAGATGCAACTGATACCTAAGATATGTTCTACCTCTCATGGATGCGATTTATCTTAATTTTTAAAACTGTGACCTACTCTACATGTTCAAAAGTGTGACTTTATCTTCTTTTTCAAAATGCAACCTCCTCGAGAATTTAAATTGTGACTAAGCCTGAAGGTGCAACTAGCATTGCAGAGAAGGGTGTGAATTGAATTATGGAATGTAAATGCTACCAAAAATTGAGTATTTCCATCTGATAGAGTGATATGGATTAAATTTGTGAATAGACACTAATTTCATGGTTTGAGACCAAGGCACAAAATTGACAAAGTAGAAGATCAAGTCTTTTTAATGCATTCTTGTAACATCAACAAGGTGTGTTTTTAATGTCAAATTCCTTTTTTGCTGCCCCAGAATTTGGGAATCATGCACTCTACCAGTTATCATATGGTGAATCATCTTCTTTACCATCATGGAAACTAAAGAGGGATTTCAACCGACTTCCTTCTAACGTAAGGGCCTGAAAAATCTTCGCAAAAAATCATAAAGGCAGAAAAAGTTTCTTAACTTGATAATTACTTGTGATATTTTAGTTAAATTTTCTTTAATTTCTTTATGTATTATTATCATAAAGAAACTATCAAAATGAAACATGAAGATCAATGTAATAAGATGTAGGCTCTCAGCCAAGGAAAAAACCCTCCACTAAGTCATCAAGTCATCCTCTCATGATGACAAGTTAAACTGTAGTCAAATATTCAAAAATCAACAAAGATAAACTCTCCAAAAAAAAGGTGAACCAGGGTCTTGGCCCTTCTTTTCACCTCTGCAATTTTCATATGTTCACTCCTACAACTTCATCTGTGCAATGCTTCAGGTTACTTGCACGTGTGATAGAAAAGGTAGATACTTCAGCCTCCTTTGTTTAGAAAAAAATATTCTCTTCTTCGTTATATCCTTTTCTTTTCTTCTTAATCTTCTTCGTATCTTTTACTTCACTGAAAAGTTGCAGAACAAATCTTACTTGTATTCATTCCCAAAATAAGTCAAACTCATGGGTATATATAGTGGTTTATGATTGTTTTTTGAGGCCAACTTGTAGGCCAACTTGATGGTGGAGGAGAATTACATTAAAATAATTTTATCCTTTTAATATAAAATTCCCAATAAGGGTCTAGACCACAATGACAAGGACATAGACTCATGACTCAACCCTAGAAGTCTTCAATGGATGCTTTTATCCAGAATGAAAGTAATAAAGCATGAAACCCAGGCTAATAAATATTTTCTCTTTTATAACATTTTTTCTTTTTCTTTCTTTTGACAAGTACATTACATCATGACTCAAATACAATTATGAACATTGAAACTAGTTACATTTCTCAACATTCAGCCAACTTCCTTCCAACACATGGGCTTGAAAAATCTTGTTAAAATTTACGATATAAAGAGTCTTATGCCAATCATGGACATGAAAGTTAGTAATCTGTTTAAGGAATAAACACCACAATTTTTCTCTTTGTGGTAGAGGACATCACTTCTCCTTATGAATAATGAGGTCTGGTCTTGTTGTCATTGAAATGGTCATTCATAGTTACTGGGCATTCCTAATGCAGTTTGGGAAGTGAAGAAAATTCTAAATGATGGATTTGATCCACACATTGTTGTGCCCTTTGCAACTATTATTTCAGTGTTTTCCATTGGTGAAATGATTGAAAATTTAGTAATAGTGGATTTCTTGATACTACCCCTTTATTGGTTGTTTCTCTTATGGGGTAAGGCTCCTTAATGTAGGACCACCCCAAACGAATTTAACATATAAGATCATATGGGAATGTAGATAAATGAAATAAAAACAATTGTGAAAGTGGGTTGCAGTAGATTCCAGACCATAATTTCTCTGAGTGAGGGAAAGCTTATTTATTTTGAGATGGATATGACAGGGCAATTGATGGAGGTGAAATAGTGTGAAATTCTTGGAGTTGTGTCATGTTTGGATATTGTTTCAATATCCAAAGGTAGACAAAGTTCAAGATTCCTCACCATAGGATTATATGACAACACAATTCACTTATATTCTTTGGATCTTGATGATTTTTTTATTGATTTGAGTATGCAAGTTGTATCTTCTCCTCCATAATATCTTCTCCTACTTGAAGTTCAGGTTTCTATTGGAGAGGAGGATGGCACAAATTATCCAACAAGATTGTTTTGAATGTTGGCCTAGAGAATGTGATTATTCTTAGAAATGGGGTAGATATGGAAAATGGTAGCCTTTCAGACACCCAACCCAAATTATTGAGTTTAAAATCACCAAAATTTTTTTGCTATAGTGAAAAATTAGTGGTGGACTCTTTATTTATCAAGCATGCATTGTTGGGTTGTATTCATCAAAGGAACTTTGAGACTCTTGAATATGCATCATCATTTTATTATTATCAGTGTGTTGACGGTGTGGTTGCATTTGTTGGGGATACACTTAGGGTTTTTACGATTGGATAGGTTGGGAGAAATATCTAATGAGACTGTTATGCCTCTTAAATATACCCCAAGAAAGTTCATTTTGCATCCAAGAGAAAAATTGTTAATTAGTATTGAAAGAAAGCAAGGTTAATTCACTACAGAAGAATGTGAAGTTGCAAATAAATAATACTGAGAAATTTTTGGTTTAAAGGAGAGTGGAAACATGGCAGTGGGGCAGCAGAATGGTGATGATGAAGAGAAGAAGGATTCTCTTCCTGGTGAGAAATATGGTTGTCTAAAAGAAGATGCGAAGAAGTGGGCATATTGCATTAGAATTATGGCTCCCAAAATTATTAAAACTACATGCCTCTTGTCACTGCAGGATAGTGAAGTTTCATTTAGCATTTGTTCCATTATTTTTGGGAAACACTTGTGGCCATTGGAACTAGGAAGGACTTAGAATTTTGGTCAAAGAGGCATTTTTCAAGAGATTTTATTCATATCTATAGGTTTATGGATGATGGAAAATCCCTAGATATTTTGCATAAAACATCAGTTGATGGAATACCTCTTGGACTATGTCCTGGATCCTCTGTTGGCTACTCATACCTTGATGATATCGTACTACATAAAAGGATTATACAGGGGTCCAAAATTAATGTCTCACTTTTTGTGATTCTAATATTGTTCTCTGATTGTAAATATATATGGCTAATGTAATTTTATTGCGGGGAATAAAAAATGGTCCATTAATGTCTGCTAGGAGTTCCTTAGAAACACAAAAACAATCTGGAAGGCTGTGCAACTAGGATTAGTAGGCGAACTAGATCCATAGTTTCCTAACGCATTGTGTCAACCAAGTTGAGGGATGTAGATATCATTCCTAAAGACGAATCTACTTGATGGTAGATGTAGTAGCATGAAAATGGATGTTCAACACAACAAATGAACATTACCACCTCGTTCATCAGCTCAATCAAGACCCCTTGTCTTTGCAAAAATGTTAGAAAAAATGTTCTATGGTTTTTAAATAACCATCTCTACTCTCCTCATAATATTTCTTCTCTCATAGTGTAATTACTTCTTATCATAATGTCATTATCTATATTGAGATCAATTAGGAATGTAATAGTCATTAGACATGAGAGAGTAATGAGGAATATAAAGAGTCACGAGGGTAGGTGAAAGGTCATGGTAGGTGAAAAATCACCTCATCTTTATAAATGCATCTGCATGCCTCGTTAGATGGAACTTTAGCACTTGAGCTAGGCCAGATTTAGGTATTTGTTATGTGCTTAAAGAGCTAGAGGCATTCAACTCTTGGCAAATAGTATGGTGAGTTGTGGTGAGGATAGGGTTTTGATTTAGAATATGGTATGAGAAGGTTGTGTTCCACTATTGGGTTTTGATGGTTTGCAAGACAAGTACTTATATTTACAGTAGCATTAATAAGAATTTCTCCTCTTTCAACATTGATTCTCATGATCCTTCATTATGGTTATATCATTTGTTTGGTATTTCCATTGTGTTTGTATGTTTGTTTTGATGTGGAAAATATGTTAATGAACTAGTTCATTGCTTGTGGCTTGCGTGTCTACTTTGAATCCTTGATTTATTATTCCATGCTATGTCATTAAATTATTGTAAACTAATTTGCAATTAATCTCTGGCACTTTCCTATTCATGTATGTATGAGATGGTTTTAGCTCACTAATCCTTCTTGTGGAATGCTTTTTCTTATTGTTTTGTTATTTCATTCATGTATCCTATTCTGCATGTTTTCAATCTTAGGTTGAATGTGTTCCTATTATCTAAGAATTTCTTTCTTGGCCTCACTCTAACTCTCCACATTTGACAACTAAGAGAAAAATAACATGATGGTTATCAAGCCTACATACTGGATAGGATTTCTATCCCAAATGGTGTGAGGTCTAATTGGGACTTCACACCGGGGATACCCCTAGCTATTGGCGAGATATTTTCCCACGTCAACAAGTATTGTGTGCTCCATTATTCAATAAAATTCACTATTGAAAGAGCTAGCCTTATCAAAGTTACCCTTTCTTGCAACTCCTTATGCATGTCAATTAGTGGAGAAACTACTTTATGCAGGATTCTTGTTTCATTATACACTTGTTTCATTATTTCTTCTGGCTCTTTGATCCCTTCATCAATAGTTTCTTGAAGGCTCTCCCAACTAAAATTAGTAGTTGAAAGACTTTTATTCTCTATGAAAAATTGTTGATTTTGTTGATGGGAACTAGCTAACTCCTTCAATCTTTCAACTTCCTTAAACAAGTAATCAACATTATTCTCGGTTGTTATTGCAAATGTTGTGCCTCTAGAAGATATTTCCTTAGGATTGGTCCTTGTATTTTCTACAATCTCCCTTTTCAGATTGATCAAGATGGGCCTATTTGGATCGTTAGGATAATACTTTCTTCTCTCCTCATTGATATTAAACTTGAATTGGTGAAAATTAAAGTTTGAGATGTCTAATATTATTTATTCTCCTTGGACCATGATGCCCATATCATTAAGTGGGAGATGTCCTCTTGTAATGGGTGTTGGAAGCTGAGTGTTTAAGGAAGCCACAATTGGTTCAGTTGTCAAATTCTTCAATTTGATTTCCTCAACTTGTTTATCAACTTATTCTTTGGTAATTAAATATTCTTCTAATTTCTTGGCTATCACTGAAATTGGCCTAAATCCATTTTAACTCTTTATCTATCAAACAATGATAGAGAACCTTTTCTCAAGTTTTACACTAAAAAAAGAGGTTTAGAATAATTATAAGAAAGCTAGAAAAGATGTTTAATCTTTAATAATATTATTAATATTTCTTTCTCTTTTCTAAAATTTTTAATTTAATTAATACATATATATATAACATAAATTTTTTTAAATAAAAAATATAAGAAAATATAATAAAATAAGATATTTAATTGATTAATTGTATTTATATTAGATAGATCTTAGGTTCTCTCTGCGCTGCCTAGGCCGCGCTATTGCGCTCTGGTGTCACGACTGCTCTTCTGTTGATTGCTGCTCCTACTCTCCATCGTGCGCATGGCCCCTCCGGAGTCCATCTCGGAGATGGCCCATCCTCTTGATCAAGCCCAAGCCTTCTCAGCTCTGATCAGTTCTCTAGATCCACCCCGCCCTAGACTGCCGCTCACAAAATTTGTTAAGAAGCTTGACGGTATCCTGGAGGTCTCTCTTCCTCTTACTATCTCATGCATGGCTGCCCTTTCTCTAGCTGAGAAGGGCCTCATAGGTCAGTTCACTAGGTTATGGCCATCTCCAAAGACTATTCAAAAATGGGTCGAGCGCATTTGGGCAGACAAGATCAGTGGGAAAATCTATATCTGATTTTGTGGCAGAGGCTATTTCACCTTTCACTTCGAAACAAAATAGGACAAGGATCTGATACTCAGGAATGGTCCTTACTTCATGGACACCAGAGGGCTCTACCTCAATAAGTGGACGCCAGACTTTGATCCAGAACTTGATGTTCCAAATGTTGTCCCAGTTTGGGCGCATCTTCCTCATCTCTCTTTGCACTGTTGGGGGGATGAATCTATTCGTGCTATTGGAAACGTTGTTGGAAAGTTCATCGGTCGGAGTGAACCAAGGGACAACATGCAAGCTTATGCCAGAATTTGTGTCGAAATGGATCTGGGTAAAGGTCTCCCTGAAGCGATCAAACTTAAAGCTGACAACTAGAATCACATTTAGTAGCTCGATTATGAGAAAATCCCATTTAAATGCAAGGTATGTCACGAATACGACCACTTTGCTAATAGATTCTCTAAATTTATTGATATTGAAAACTCGGATCTAGACACTTAATGGGAAACCATAAAAAAATACCACTTTGAACCCTAGAAGCACCGATAATCCTTCGGCCCACTCTACACCTCCTTCCAAAGACTCCTCCTCCATCCCTTCCCCTATCTCCCCTCATCTCTCTGACCCCTCCCAACATCTAGCTGATCTACCCCCCATCCCTCCTCCATTTCCTCTCTAGCCTCTTCCAACCCCTTTTCCTCCCTTTCCCCCCCTGAAGATGACCCTCCCCAACCCTCTTCCCCTCATCTCTCTCCCACCAAAATTGATCCCCCCTCCTCTTCTTCAGATCCCTCCTCAGCCTGGATCACTAGAAACTCAACAAAAGAACATGGAGTCACCTTGGAAATCCTAAAAAAAAATGGCCTTGGAAGGAAATCATCCAAGCGCCACAGATATGAAGCTTCCCAAAAGGATATAGCCCTTGGAACTCAAAACCCTATTGAAACATACATTTTAGGGCAAAACAAAAAAGAATCAGGTCAAAATGAGCAAGGAGGGAAGACAAACTCATGCCCTGCATTCCTGAAATGATGAAAGCCCTCTCTTGGAACTATAGGGGTTTAGGGTACCCCTCCAAAAAACTCAGCCCTAAGAGACCTAATGAATCAATAAAAATCTGATATTATCCTCCTTTAATAATCTAAACAAGGAGATCACAACATGGAAACTATTATAAGAAGAATGAAGAATCATGCGGGCACCCACTCAGAATCCAGAGGTGGCTCGGGCGGTCTAGCTACTATTTGGAACCAAAGTGTCTAGAAGTATAAAAGAGCTGCTAAAACACAAAAATGGATCAAGGTAATCTTACAGAGAATTAAAGAGAGCTTTGATATTACTATTTATAACATTTATGGGCCCAATCACTACAGGGATAAAGAAGTCTGTTGGAATGCACTAAAAACTGATATTGAAAATGAAGACAACAACAATATTATCATAGGAGGTGACTACAATTTAGTCTTGCATGCAAATGAAAAAAGGGGTGGAAGCTTCAACTCGGACCCCTCTAGAGATTTTCTTGAAATCATCATTCAAGATCATTATTTGGTTGATATCACTCCTAAAAATCACAAATACACCTAGAGTAATCATAGGATTGGAGGGGGAACATCATGGAGCGTCTTGATAGATTCCTTATGGTTGTCCCTCTCCTCTCGTACTTCTCCGTAGCTTCCACCAACATCCTTTCCTCCACTACCTCTGATAACTACCCTATCACTCTTTCACCTTGGGGAACAACCCTGTCTCGGCCCCCTTCCTTTTAAATATAACCCTCTGTGGAGTGACATTCTTGAAGCAAGGCAACTAGTGCGATATATATGGCAACAACATGTAGAGGGATCTCCCTCGTATATTTGGGAAACTAAGCTAAAGAAAGTCCTAATGGCCTTAAAATATTCGGCCAAGCTGCATTACAAGGAACCTGACAAGATTAGAATAGAAATAAAAGAAAAGCTGGAGGTTATCCATAATGCTATTGATACACATGGGATGAATCAAGAGAACTTAGATCAAGAAAAATACCTCTACTGGAAATTGTATAAAATCAGTAGGAAAGAAGAGGAGAAGTGGAGGATAAAATATAGAAACTTTTGGCTTCAGGCATGGGACAAAAACACCTCCTTCTTCCACAAGCAAGCTATAGTGAGAAAGACAAGAAACAACATATCCTCCATCATAGACAATGAAGGAATAATTCAGACAGATCAAGAACATATAAAAGTTCTTGCCACAAACTATTACAGAGATTTTCTCACTAAAATAGCTGAGCCTAAAGATTACTCAGACCTCTTAAGTCATATGCCAAAACTGATCACGGAGGAGATAAACAACGCTCTGAAAAAATATATAGATGAGGACGAAATTCAAAGTGCCATATGGTCCTTGAATCCAGACAAGGCTCCGGGTCCCGATGGTTTCTCCATCAATGTCTATAGGACCTACTGGGACTTAATAAAAAAGGATCTAACAAAATGATATCATGGGCTCAAAGAAAGAAGAAGATAGGGGGCTTTACCAATTCAACCTACCTTGCTCTTATCCCCAAAGAAAACTGCCCCTCCTCCTTTTCAAGGTTCAGACCTATCTCCCTCTGCAATTCCTCTTACAAAATAATCACCAAAATCCTTGCCATGTGCCTGAAGCCCCTCCTCCCCAATCTCATCTCGGAAAATCAAGGAGGCTTCATCTCCCAAAGGCAAATATCGGACTCTATCCTCCTTGTCCAAGAAGCTATTCATTTGAGTATGATGCACAAAGAGAAAGGCTTCATACTCAAGCTCGATCTTGCCAACGCCTTTGATAGGGTTAAACACTCCTTCCTCTCCTCTTTCCTTCAGCAAATGGCTTTGACAATGATTTCATCTCCCTCATCAAAGCTTGCATAACTATCCCTTAGATCTCCCTCCTCATAAATGGCAGGCCAGCAACCTTCTTCCATTCCTCCCGTGGTCTTAGATAGGGTTGTGCCCTCTCTCCCTTTCTCTTCATCCTCATGGATAAATCCTTTAGCAGGGCCTTAGATCACAAGCGAAGAGTTGGCCTCATCACTGGAATTAAGTTTGGCAATGGTATCAAGAATATGAATCATTCACAATTTGCAGATGACACTCTCCTAATGGGCAGCGCAACCTACATAATTTCTCACAGATTTAAATCTCTCAGTTACAAATTTGTGCTTTACTCCAGAGGGCTGATAAATTATCAAAAACTTGAATTTATGGGTGGAATGCAACAAATCAAACCATTCACAACATAGCACAAATTGTTGGAGTCTCTTAGAAATTGAATTGGGATCACTTCAATTATCTAAGTATGCCAGTCAGTGTTGGGCATTTGAAGTCTGAATTCTGGAGCGTTACAATAGACAAAATGAAAAAACAGTGCAACAGTGAGGATCTTCTTGGTTAAACTTGGCTGGGCGAATCATCCTACTCAAATATTCCCTCTCATCTCCGCCTTTGTATCATTTCACTTTGCTCTACGCTCCTGTCAGCATTCATCTCAAATTTGAAGCTATTTTAAGACATTTTCTTTGGTGGGGGTGGTGGGGGGGGGGGGGGGGGGTGTTTGACGAGAAGAAGAAATACAATCTTGTTAAGTGGAGACAAGTCACACAAAATTATGAAAATGGAGGGCTTGGAATTTGTATTCCTAAACTCTTGAACAATGCCTTTGGGAGAAATATTGTGTGGCGTTTAATTAGCGGACAACAAACATGGTGGAAAAGAGTCCTTGAATCCAAATATCTTAGCTCCCCCAGACAACAGCTCTTTGATCATGACATTCCTAACGGACCTTGCTCCAGAATCTGGGCTCTATGTAAGAAAGCCATCCCTTTCTTAAGTCGAAACTTCTCTAAAGTTCCGTAGGGGGGAAGAAATATCAACATCGGGAATGACAGGATCATGGGTCAAACTCCTCTTTCAGAAAGGTCGGGCACTCATCAAATCCTCTCTCATCTTCAAAATCTCGACTTAAAATTTTTAGATCAAATCTCAAAATGGGATGAGCAGACTAACATCTGGATCGGATGGAATTTCCCTCCTGTCCCCCCTCATTTGGAAGAAGATCTCTCAAACCTCAAAGTCTTTCTTCACAGTGTTGCACCCCTACTAAAAGGTAGTGCGGACAACCTTCGTTGGGATCCCTCAGGGACTACGTACACCATCAAAGCAACTTACTGCCAAATCAACAAAGAACATTTTCCCTTTCCTCAATGGCCAATATGGAAGCTCATTTGGAAGTCGGAAGCCATCCCAAAGATAAAATTTTTTATCTGGACTCTCTTCAAAGGCAAGATCTTAACCCTTTGAAAACTTTAAAAAAATGGGTGTTAATGACCCATCCAGATGCCCCAACTATCAATCTGCAGAAGAGACAACATTTCACCTCTTTGTTAAGTACCCTTTTGCAGCTAAGTGTTGGAAAGATCTCACACCTTTCTCCTAGATTCATTTAGGCCCCATCAACACCACTTTCGATGTGATAAAAACTTGGAGAAAAAATTATCCATGGGGGGAAAAGAAACAGAACATGGCCAAAAGGGCCTGGGACACCCTCCCCTATGTGCTTCTATGGAACATATGGCTCGCCAGAAATAAGATGATTTTCAAAAATAAAAAGCCTTCTCTTCAAAAATTCTGCAATAAGACTTGGAGCCTCACCGTCGAAACAATTCTCTCCAAAAGCACAAACAACATCAACGTTAGTGATCTTCAAGTGGAAGAAAGGAATTTTTTGAGCAAGTTTTTGGACAATTCTGGTTACTCTAAATCTCCAATCATTCAACCCCACCAAACTGAAAGCTGGAAGATTCGACTAAAAGAAAAAGAATTCATTGAATGGCTCGATCGCTGCTCCAAGCCAGCTCTCTTCTTTGGTGGAGCTTCTAAATCGAACTCGGGCATTGCTGGAGCAGGAGGTTTCATAAGAAATGGAAATGGCAACATCCTACTTTCTTTTGAATGGGATCTCGGCACCCTGTCCAACAAAAAAGCCGAAGCTTACGCCTTTCTTCAAGGTCTCCAATTGCTAAAAAAGAAAAACATGAACAATGCAATGGTGTTCAGGGACTCTTCATTTATCATCAACATGATGATTAAAGACCCCCCATCCTCAACATTGATCTCCACGGAATCATAATTTGATGCCGTATCTCGTTAAAAGATATGAAAGATATATCCTTCCATCATATACTCAGAACAAATAACAAGCTTGCTGACAATTTGGCAAATAAATATTGTGCAAGAACAACTGGACAAATTCATATCAATAATGGCCTATCCTTTATTCCCCTGCCATGATCTTGACTCTACAAGAATATCTTCAGTGTTGGATCACCTGCAAAGGAAAATATGAACTCCACAGAACCTCCCATATCTCCTTCATCTCCCTACCCGTGACCTTACCTCCTCGAGCTCTCAACCTCTCTCCTATCTCCCTCCTCCCACGCGCTATTTATTTCTCTGCTCTCTCCTCACTGTCTCACTTCCTTTCGCAGCGCTCCTCATCCCCTGTTCTACGCTCCCTCTTTCTCGCTGGTCCCTCCTTTCTTGCTACTCACCCCTTCGCTTTGTTGCTCCCTCACCTCACTACGCACCTCCCCTCCCCTTCTTCCTTGCCACCCAGCCTTGTATTCCTTCCCTTCCCTGCACGCACTCCCTTTTCATCACCCCCGATCACCATCCCTCTTCACTGCATCATGGCACGCATTGAAGATTGCTTTCACTGCGCAGACCTGCAAGCCGAAATGGAGCAAATTCATGCTCAGCAAAGACTCTTGGATGAAAATCAACAAGTAGACATGAATCTTCTTCAAAACAGGGCATCGTCGCTTCAACAGCAGTTCAATGAGCTCTCCAATTGTTGTTCTCATGCGGAAGAATTCATTCAAATTCTGAAATACATTCTTGAGAAATGCTCAGCTCCAAGCTCCAACTCTAACAATGTGAGAAATTCCAGTACTGAGGACAATGCAGATGCTTCAACTGGGCAGCCAATAAGCATCGACTGATTTGCACTACCCTTCCTTCACTGCATATGTCTTTTAATTTTGTTCTTCTTCTTTCTCAGTTTGTCCGAATATATTTGAAAACTGTATTTCAGCACATCTTGAACAGTAAATTCAAAGAAGGCTTAGCATTTGTGGTCGCTACCTTCTCTGTCTCTCCTCAATAACACTAGATTGTAACAAAGAAATCTTTCCTCTTTTTTTGGAAAATAATATAGCATCCGATCTTGTTAAAATATATATATATATATATATATATATATATATATATATATTTAATTGATTAAATATCCTTCTAAAATTCTAACTCATAACGGCTAATTCCAAAAAAATTAATTTATTCATTTAATTTCTTTTATAAATTTTTACAGTTTCATATGCAAATTTCAAAATATTTAAAAAATAATTGAAACTAAATACATATAATTAGTACACAAAGACACTGAGATACCGCCACCTAATGTTTGTTAAACAAGTAATTCCGTTTTTCCAAACAAATATTCCAAATATTCATAATTACAAATTTTTAGAAGATGAAAACTGAGAAGATCCACTAAGAAAATCCATTCAGATTAATACCCACACAATTATTATAATAACAAATAACTTAACCAGATTTGTAGTCAATTAACGATTGCGAATACAAAAACCATTAGAGCAATTGAAGTAAACAAAACTCACGGCACAACTTAAAATTATGTACAAGGTTTCCATTAAATCTTGCAGCTTGATATGGTTAGTCAAATATTTAAACATAGTGGCCAAGAATCTTGGAACTAATAAGGCAATTCTAAATAATATATTATAAAGTTGTCAAGCCCAAAATCAGTTAAACTGCTTAGCATCATAAATAGTTAAACTAATTTCAAGGGATCAAACAATATGTGTATCGAAAACCTTATGCTTGCGTCTATCAAAGTAAAAACATATTAACTTAAGTAAAAATATATTTAACTTATTAAATAAAAACATTATTTATTATCAAAATTTTCCGCAATTATTTTTATAGACGTAAATATCAAATCTATTTTATTTGTTTTTGTTAAATTGAATATCAAATTCAATTTAAATCTATATCATATAGAGTTTAATTCAAAATGAAGCAAAATGAAGTTAATACAACTATGAATATCACGAGCGGAGTTTAATTCAAAATGAAGTTCATACAACTATATGCATATCATGAGCCTATACACTATATTAGATAAAAGACTTTATGGATGCTTTGTGCCATTAATGCCCAAATTAATGGAGTTTCTTTTATTAATTTTATGAGTACATGCATAATCAAGAAATTATATAAATTAATCTTGTAGTTTATTGGAATTGTTTTTATAATAATATAAGGTTTTTTCAATTTAATTATATATAATTTTTTTTGGTTTTTTTATTAGTAAATTTTTGTATTCAAGTTTATATTCTTTAATTTGGTGGAGTCAATGTGGTAACAATTCATAATATTCATCAAAGTCATTTGGTTGATACACTATGTGGGCCCATTGTATTTATAATCATGGGTGCACAAACAAGCACAAATACAAAAAATAAGGGCTATTGACAGAGACTTAACCTTGTAAGGGGCATTAGAAACACTCTACTTTCACCAGTCTAACAAGCAACCATTGGTTCTTATTAAAATTTGATCTCTAAGATTATTTTGTTTATGCACATTTGAGTTACATGTGCTATTGTTTTGTGCGTCTTCCCTTGATTGAGAGGGAATGGATATTACAACAAGAGACATATTGTCACATACCAAAGAGTCTTGCCCAAAACTTTTCTTAACATCATCTATTGTCATAAGGCATGCACCCATAGGTGCTTGACCAACCTACACCTACTACAACCAAACTATGCCTTTTCACTTGAGGTATTCCTGTAATTACGCCTTAAGCTACAATTTGCTAGATATGCAACCAATTTTAACGCAACCAAGTTATTCTAACAATAGTAACATGTCCAACCATGGCCTTAAAGCATCTTATCAATACTTTTACACTTAACCAATTATTCAATAATATTTAGCAAAATAATGCATCTCAAGGAACATTGACATTCATGCAAGTAAAGAGTCCATAATGTAGATATATGGGTAGCACCCAAGGTGGATGTCTGGACTTTATATGAAGAACATTACAATGATATCACAAGGGAGTATAACCAACTAACTATGGCCTTTTTACATAATACAAATATCAAAGGCACAACTGCATACAACACTTGTCAATCTATCCCTTGAAACATATGTAGCATGTCTCTTATAGGTATTTTCTATTCAATATTCACTCAACTAGTGTCCAAGTAGTCTATTGAGCCAAACCTAAAAATTACACAATTATAGAACTTCTATCCACTCTTTATCCACCTTTTGAATAACTTTGAACACTTGAGACGTCCTCTTTATATAGTGGGTGTGTCTTTTATTTGTCTTCTTCTAAGGTGCCTTGCAATCCATTCCATCCAGAGTGGACCCAATCTCCAATATATCCACCAACTATGGAACACTTATCCCCTTGCATACACACATTTTGATCATGCACCCAAGGCATCGCAATCTCATGTAAATTCAACATGGGACCATTCACCAATTTGTCCAACAAACATGGAAGCATCATTTAACCTTGAAACCTTACATGTTTACCATGATTGATCAAATAAAGGTGCCTATCACCATCCATAGGAAAAGGCCTTACATCCTCCCCCACTAAACTTGTTGTCATCTAAGCAACATCCAACCAACACTTCTCTAAGTGCTATGAGATTCTACTTCTTGAACTTTGAGGTCATGTCTTCATACTACCACCACAACTCTTTCTTTTCCTTAATATTATCCTCATTGGGTTTCTCTTTCCAATTGACAAAGTACCCATGCCTTTAATTATGTCAAAGTGAGAAAATTCCATATGCTAGTATCTTTTCCACTTCCATATTGGTATATTTTTCAACCAATATAGAGGCTCTAAATGGGCTAGCTCTACTAGGATTACCTCCATCAATCCTACAAGGATTTGTAGAAATTATATAACTAATATGTTATATATCCAAGATTCTCCTGTTCACACACTATTTTAACTTCATGCACAATACAAAATCTATTCCACCATTGATCATCACATGTGGAAATTAACACAATTGCAATGCACACATGAAACCATTAAAATTCACACACATTAACACAGTGATTTAACAGGAAAGCTTGAAGCTAAAAACCCCAACTATCTGTATATAATATATGTCATAGAGATCATGTAACAATCCTCATACAAAGCTGAACATGTCAAGCTCTCAGTACAATATAATCGCTACACACTAATCATGTCTGATCTAGCAAATCCATGCACTGATCTCTGCCACCTGCTAGCCTGCCTCTACTACACAATCCCTGCTGAAGAATGGCTCTGAATGACCTCGAATCCACCTGGATTGCACTGCGCAATCCTCATTGGCATCTCCACTGAGTGTTGGATGCAATCAATGCATCACTATAGTCACAATTGATAGTCATCTTGCTCTTTCACCTATCTCTCCACTGGTCTCCACTGAAATTGTCCATGCACTGTAGTTAACTGATGTATTCTTCAGTTGATTAATGAGTTAATATTTAGTGAATTAATTAATAATTAATTCACACCACTCTCACTAGTGTATCAATCAGTTAGACTAGATACAACTAGCTCCTTTGAGTTAAAGAGTTAAGCGAACACCAACTCCACCAACTACTTCTATAACTCCACCAAAATCTGTCACATGAGTTCTAACTGAAGTCTCCATGCATTAGCTCTAGTAAACCCTCAGGAATAGTGTAATTCATTCTGTCAACTGTTGTGCCACATCTGTGCACTTAACTGAAGTGCTCCAAGAGAATAAGATAATGTTTAGAGTCCAAATATTATTAAGAGCTAATAATATTCGACATATCTATTTTTAGACTGGCAATCTAAAATTAGATTATGCCCAATATGTCTAAAAATATAAGTCCATCTATTTTTCCAACTTGACCAACCATCCACAAATAGCGTCCTGCAACTCATAGAATATGATCGACATGTCTAAAAATAGACTTTTCACCAAAAATAGCCTGCAGGCCCACTTAGTGAAGGCCACTCTTTTCACTAAGTTCATCATATTGTTGAATCTCAACACTCCCTCTCAACAAGATAGGGATTATATGCCACCCCAATCCTGTCTCTATGGTATTCGAATTTTCTCCTAGTGAGTGCCTTCGTCAGAATATCTGCATCCTGATCCTCCATAGGAATGTAAGAAAGCAACATGATCTTCCATTGCACACAATCTCTGATATGATGATACCAGGTGTAAATATGTTTAGATCTATCATGAAATACTAGATTAACCGAGAGTTTAATGCAACTCTTATTATCACAATATATCACAGTAGGATCTAAGTGTGAACCGAACAACCCAACTAGGATCTTCCTCATCCATATAGCCTCGCATGCAGCCAAACTTGCTGCCATGTACTTGACCTTCGCTGAAATGAGTGCCATGGATCTCTGTTTCCTGCTGTACCAAGAAACTGTTGTAGACCCGATACTGAATATCCCTCCAGATGTGCTCTTTCTGTTCGTTGGGCTCCCTGCGCAATCTGCATCCGTGAAGCCATGCAGCTTCACCTCATCCGACTGTCTGTACCATAAACCATATCCCGATGTGCCTTTGAGATACCTCAAAACATGCTTGCCTACCTTCCAAAAGAGCTTGGTAGGCTTAACCATAGCTTGTGAAAGCTAGTTAACAACATAGCATATGTCCGGTCGTGTATTGGCTAGATACATGAGCGAACCAACCAACTGTCGATAAACAGTGGCATCCACTACCTCTGTCGATGTAGCATCCTCTTTCCTCCAACCAACAGGAAGAGGAGTGTCGATAGGCTTGCAACCTTGCATGTTGAACTTCTCCAGTATCTCCCGGGCATACTTGCCTTGAGACACAAATATTCCACCCTTTCGCTGCCAAATTTCCAATCCCAGGAAATAATGAAGGAGACCCAAGTCCTTCATCTCAAACTCCTTTGCAAGATCTGCCTTGGATGAGTGTATCAACAGTTCATCACCTGTCAGTATTAAATCATCTACATAAAGTACAATTATCAACAACTTACCCTCCACCACAATCTGGTATAGGTTTGGATCCGCCTCACTCTTGGTGAATCCAAGTCCACTGAAATAACTGTCTATCTGTGTGTACCAAGCACGAGGTGCTTGTTTCAGCCCATACAGCGCTCTTTTGAGCTTGCACACATGTGAATCGCTGCTGAAGATTTCGAATCCTTCAAGCTGCTCTATGTACACCTCCTCCTCAATGACTCCGTTGAGGAACACAGTCTTCACATCCATCTGATGAATGTGCCAACCCATCTGTGCTGAGAGAGCTAGGATGCTCTGTATGGAAGAATACCTTGCGACAGGTGCAAAGGTTTCTTCATATTTGATCCCCTCGATCTGTGAGAAGCCCTGGGCAACAAATATTTCCTTGTACTTCTCGACACTCCCGTCAGCAGCTTGCTTCACTTTGTAGATCCATCTCAAACCTACCACTAATTTCCCTTCCGACCTTGGGACAATCTCCCATGCACTGTTTCTGACAATCGAATCATACTCTTCCACCATGGCATCTACCCATGCGTTATCCTCCACAGCTTCCTCGAAAGAGGATGGCTCTGTCACGATACACTTGCTCATCAGAGCCATGTATCCAGTAAATCGGTCAGGTGACTATCTCTGTCTGCGTTGTGATGTAGGTGCTCCTACATTCTGCACTGCATCAAGATTCAGTCGCTCAGCTTCTATAGTACGCTTCCGTCCTCTGATGTTTGGTGTTGCATGAGTGGTTTCTTCCACTCCATGAACCTCCTCTTGTGGCTGGTCCACATCCTAATGCTCATCTTTAGGAACTAGTAGCTCCTCATCTGCATGCATGTGTTTCTCCCTCTAAAGCGACAACTTCATGGCTTTCTCCTCATGAAATTTGATATCCCGTCGCACAACAGTCTTCCGACTGTCTGGAAAATACACACGATAGTTTTGGGGTGTTTCTGTGTACCCCAAAAATATCCCAACCTCTGCGGTTGGCTCCAGCTTCTTCCTGGCATCCTTCGTCACATGAATGTAAATAGGTGAGCCAAAAGTCTTCAAATGAGAAATATCAGGCTTCTTACCAGAAAACGCCTCTTTGGGTGTACTCATGCCAAGTACTCTATGAGGACAATGGTTTTGCACATAAACTACAATGTTGCATGCTTCAGCCCACAAGTGTATGGGAAGGCCCTGATCATGCAACATCGCCTGTGCAGCACCCACGATCATTATGTTATTTCGCTCCGCAACCCCATTCTGCTGTGGGTTATGAGGCGTTATGAGCTCTCTTCGAATTCCTTCTGTGCTGCAAAAGTCTTTGAATTCGACAGAGATGAATTCACCTCCATTATCGCTCCTAAGAGACTTCACCTGCTTCCCCGACTCTTTCTCAATCAGTGCCTTGAACTCACAGAAATTTGAGTATGTCTCGCTCTTGTTCTACATGAAGAAGATCTAGCACTTACGAGAAAAGTCATCAAAAAATATCACATAATACCTGTGCTTTGCAGCTATCGAAGCTACTGAGAAAGGTCCACACACGTCTATGTGAATTCTCTCAAGGATCATCGTGGCGCGACTATCCTTCTCATGAAAGGTGGCTTTCACAAATTTTCCCAAAGTACATCCCTTGCACTGATCTGACTGTGCAAGTGTACCCTTGGGAAGCCCGGTAGAAATATGCTGCAAAATTTTCAAAGCGCCATGGTGAAGATGGCCCAATCTCCTGTGCCACAATTCTCCCTCATCCCGGCTCACCACTCCTTCTGCTTTTCCTACCATTGCTACGCAGCCATCTACCTGTAATTGATAAAGGTTCTTAACTCGAACCCCTATCCTCCGAGTTTCACCGGTTGCTTTACTGCACAGGAAAGCCTTTCCCTCGCTAGAAACAACATCATATCCCTTGTCTTCCAACATAGCCACAGAGATCAAATTATTCTTCAATCTTGGTACATGCATGACATACTTCAATATGAAAGGTTTACCAGACTCCCTCTCAAAGAAAATGGTCCTGATACTAGTCACACTATATCTACCATCATCGCCCATCTCGATGTGCACTCCAAGATCTTTCTCATCCAGATCAGTAAACAAATCTTTGTCTCTGGTCATATGGAGAGACGCACCACTGTCAAGAAACCACACTGATCCCATCACACTTGAAACCAAGCATGCTATCAGTGAAAAATCCAGCTCAAACTGCGAGGCTAAGGCCTCTCCAGCTGCAGATCTAGCAGCCTGCTTATTTTTCTTCTTTTGTGGACAATTAGTGGCGTAATGTCCGTGTTGGTGACAGTGAAAGCACTTCACCTTGGACAAGTCCTGCTTCTTGCCTTTCGCATCGGATTGAGAAGGATTTTTCCTTCCCTTCTTTTTCCTTGCTTTGGTAGCCAAAGCGCAATTTTCTTCATCTTCATTATTCGATGAAGATCCATCCCTGGTACCCCACCTTATCTCCTCCTGCACAAGATCCGACCAAAGTCGCTCCCATCCTGGCAGTTTCTCCCGACCATTGACAGAGTCCTCGTATCTATGCCAACTCTTCGAAAGCCCAAGGAGAGCCAAGCTCACCAAGTCCTCTTCATCTACAGTAACCCCCACACTTCCCAGGTCATCCTTGCACTGGAAAAACTTCGTGAGGTACTTGGGTATACTATCGCCTTTCTCCATTTTTATTTTCCTGAGTTTGTCTTTAAGCGCCAACTTCCTCTGGTCGCTTCTTCTTTGGAAAAAGTATGTCAAAGCTTTCCACATCAAGAATCGAGAAGCTTTACCAAGAAGGCTGGACACTATGTGATCCTTCACACCTTCCAACAGAATCCTTCGACGCTTTGTTGTCTTCTTTTGCCATGCGTCAAGTGCGGCTGCATCGCTAGAAGTAGGTTTTGGAATTTCTGCATCAATGAACTCCTTCAACCCATTATCCTCCAGCACCACCTCCATCCTCTCCTTCCATGCAATATAATTCGAGCTGCCCTCAAGGGCATACTCCAATTGCAATCCTTTGAAAGAAATTTCAATGAATGCTCAATTTCGACACCAAGAAAACACTGCAGAAAATTCGAATTCCACCAGCACAAAACTCAACCGCTTCAATAATTGCAATCTGCTCCAATGATCAACTGCTTTGATACCATGTAGAAATTATATAACTAATATGTTATATATCCAATATTTTCCTGATCACACACTATTTTAACTTCATGCACAATACAAAATCTATTCCACCATTGATCATCACATGCGGAAATTAACACAATTGCAATGCACACATGAAACCATAAAAATTCACACACATTAACACAGTGATTTAACGGGAAAGCTTGAAGCTAAAAAATCCAACTATCTATATATAATATATGTCATAGATATCATGTAAAAATCCTCATACAACGCTGAAAATGTCAAGCTCTCAGTACAATACAATTGCTACACACTAATCAGGCCCGATCTAGCAAACCCATGCACCGATCTCTGCCACCTGCTAGTCTGCCTCTACTGCGCAATCCCTGCTAAAGAATAGCTCTGAATGAACTCGAATTACACAGCTTACAACTGGCATAATCTTTTTATTGGCATCTCTTGGTGTTGGATGCAATCAATGCATCACTATAGTCACAAACGATAGTCATCTTGCCCTTTCACCTATCTATCACTTGGGTCTCTTGGCTTGTCCATATGCGTAGTTAACTAATGTATTCTTCGGTTGATTAATGAGTTAATATTTAGTGAATTAATTAATAATTAATTCACACCACTCTCACTAGTGTATCAATCGGTTAGAATAGATACAACTAGCTCAACTGTGTCTAACTGAGTTAAACTGGACACAACTCCACCAACTACTTCTACAACTCTACCAAACTCCGTCACATGAGTTCTAACTAAAGTCCTCCATGAAATAGCTCTAGTAAACCCTCAGGAATAGTGTAATTCCTTTTTTCAGCTCCTGTGCCACATTTTTGCACTTAACTAAAGTGCTCCAAGAGAAAAAGATAATGTTTAGAGTCTAAATATTATTAAGAGCTAATAATATTCGACATGTCTATTTTTAGACTGGCAATCTAAAAATAGATTTCGTAATGTTTAATAAGTCCATCTATTTTTCCAACTTGACCAACCATCCACAAATAGCATCCTGCAACTCATAGAATATGATTGACATGTCTAAAAATAGACTTTGCACCAAAAATAACCTGCGGGCCCACTTAGTGAAGGAGACTCTTTTCACTAAGCTCATCATCTTGTTGAATCTCAACAAGATTCAAATAATTGATATGAAGATATAGACAATGAGCTCTCATGTATTTTGGAGGCCCAACCTATAAGATACATTCCTAATATTCTTAAGTATTTTGAAAGGTATTTCAAACCACTATAACAAAGAACCAGACATGTCACTTGGTGGATTGCTTTATGGCCAACTTAAGTGAGAAAAATCCCCCAACTTGAATCTCTTACTCCCTTCTATTGTGATTTACTCAATACTTCATTCTTTTAACCACATTTTTCAATTGAACATGAGTCTTATCCAATATATCCTACCATCCTTTGGTGAACCCTAAGGTTGATGGGTTGTACTCATAATCGCCTTGTTAAATTGTGTGGATTTTGAATTATTATCACGTGCTTGCAAACTCAAATGGATTTTACCTTGTCCCGGAACTCTTAGGCATGTTGTAATTGGACTAGGCTACATCTAAAAACTCTACCTAGCTCAATTGGTCTACATGAACAAAATGCCTTAGGTAATCCTCCAGAAAAATATTGATACATTAAATCTACCCATTGGTTAGTGGATGATAACTTTAACTCATCTACAACTCAGTTGTAACAAGTTTGGAATTTTTTTTCCAAAACCACCACATGAACCCTATATCTCTATTTGACACAATGCTTAAAGGGAACTCCAATAGGCTTCACAACATTCGTAAATAATATCTTAATCACAACATATTCTATTGCACAAGGCCTCTTGTATTAATCCTTAAGACAATGCCCCATTTTAAGCATAAAACCCCTTCTTAATCCCTAGTTATTAAGTAACTACATTTTTGGTGTTAATATATTAGTAGGTCGGCTAGAACCTTGCATTGTAACCTTGTCTCCTATATATACCAAGGAGACCTAGTGTTAATATCATATGTGACATCTTGTATTATACTCTGTATTAATTGTAAAAGGAGGTTTCCCTCTTAAATAAGATTGCATTCATTAGCTTTTTAATCATTTTCAAGGTGTTTGGATCATAACATTTGGTATCATAGCTATTATCCTAAGTTTTTCTTTTTAAATAAAGACATATTGGCATTTTCGTTCTCACTGTTTTATAGGAATTTTTAAAGAGTGTAATTTTTAGGATAATTGATACAAAATATCAAGGTTTAGATGGTCAAAATTTCAATTTTTGGTTCATTATACTTTCGAACATATAGTCTACGGAAGATAGGGTTTATGATTAATCCTAAAATAAATTTTCAACAAGTCATTGTGAAATTCTTGTTATAAATTTTTTTGGGGAAGTTTCAAACAATGAAATTTTATGGATATTGAAAAAAATATCATAGCACATATGGTAAAAATTTTAGGTTTTGGTTCTCTATAATTTTGGAGATATTATCTATATAATATAAGGTTTGTGACTAACCCTAAAATAAATTTTAAAAGAGTTTTCATGGAATTTTCGCTATAACATCTTTTTTCACTGAAATTTTAAACTTGGAAAATTTTAAAATCTTGAGATGTCATAATGAATTACATGTGAAAACAAAATTCAAATTTTAAATCAATGTATTTTATGGTATATATCGTGTGGAAGTTAGGGTTTTTAACTAGATATTTTCTAGTGATTTTAAGAGAACTATAGGACTTTACACTCTTTTGTCATTAAGACCTTGTAATTTTTTTTCCGATGAGCTCAAACAAATAGGTCAACGATACTGATAATTTCCAAAGTAAGTATAGATTTTGATTGAAATATCTATTTTTGGTGGTTCAAAATTTGTCATAAAGAGGAAAAAAGAGGAGCATCATTATTTTGTCACATGGCTCCAAAGGGTGCTTCAAAATTTACTTCACTAACTAAACATCCAAAATTATCAACCATGACTTAAAAATAAAGGGAAGAATTTTTTCATCAAAATGTGTAACAAATGGAAAATAAAATGGATGGAAATAAGAAATAGATTACAAATAATATGGAAAATAGGATGGGCGAAATAAGAAATATATGAAAAATAAGATGTCAAAATTGTGAAAATCCATCTTACAAAAACTAGATGAGAGACTCCCCAAAGACGATGTCAAGATGCATGAAAAACATTAAAAGGTAGAAAAAATAAAGATTGAGTCCCAGTATCATGATTATTCATAACTTACAAATCCACATCATAGGGGGTTCAACGTGACACCAATGAATTACTTAATCTACAATATTAATATGGGGATGTTTAATGTAAAAAATCCTATAACGAGCAATACTTTGATATACACCAAATGCTAACCTTACAAAAGGTAATCATTGCATACTTGCGTTTATAAATTGATCAATTTGATTGGTATCAATGTATTTGTGAAAGAAAAAGGATTTTATTAACTCTTGGCCACTTGGAAGAATAGATAGGAAATTATGGGGATATTAAGAGCAATACATTCTTTACCCATTTGATAAATATTTAGCAAAAAGGTCCAATTACATAGCACATTTAATAATTCCAAAAGATATTTCTAAGGGTCTTTATGGGCACTTTAAAGGAGAGCATAAAAAATGAAGTGTGTCTCTTGGAACCTGAATCCCTAGAGCATTCTTTCGTATTAGAAAGGAAAAATGAAAGTAAAAATATGGAGTACTAGAAGAGTGGTCGTTAATAACTATAGAGAGCACTATGTTGCCTCTTCTAACCTCACTCAACCAACAAGGTTAACACCTTAGTAAATGGATGAACTTAAAAGAAAAAGGATTATGTTTCAATTGTGACCAAAAGTATAGTATGGTGCATAAATGTGGTGACAATAAATTATTTACATAAATTGTGAAGAGAAATAAGATAAAAAATTGAAACCATAATAAGATCTAGAGCTAGAAGAGACTACTCCAATGACATCTTGTCATGCATTGGCTAGCATAAATAACTCATAGACCCTAAAGATAAAAATATATATTAAAAAAAAGGTAATAATGTTTATTGATTAAGGTAGTACCCATAAGTTCATCAATTACAAATTAGCAAAATTTCTCAATTGCTTTGTATTTCCAACACCAAAGTTTAAAGTAATGATAGTAGATAGAGGTACCATAAATTTCTCAAGGAAGTGCCATAGTATTAATCTCAATATGGGGGAGTATTTATTTGATACTCCCATGATTTCAATCCAAACCACTAGTGTTGATGTTCTATTGTGGATTTAATGGAATAGTGGCCCTTAATTTCAATATATTTTCGTGATTTTTTTTATCAAAAGGAAAGAAAATTGAGCATAGAGGTATCCAAGGTAAACCCTCTAGAGCGATGAATTATAAAAACATAACAAAATTACTCAAAAATGGATATCATGGTGTAATTTCACAATTGTTCTCATTAGATGTACAAACATCTATATCTTTTGCTATAGTTGGATTCCAAAGTATTTAGAGATATGCCTAAGGGTCTTCCAACTACTTGAGATCATGACCATGTTGTTCTTTGTACCTAACAAGTGTACCACGTAAAATTAGGCCTTACAATTATCCATATGCATAGAAGGGTGAGATTCAATGTATGATTCAAGAAATGTTAGTTGTCAACATCATTAAACTTAGCCAAACTGATTTCTCTTCACTAGTGGTGATGGTTACAAAAAAGGATGGTTAGTGGTGTGTGTATCTAGATTATAGAAAACTCAAAAAATCGATCATTAAGGATAATTTTCCTATTCCTATCATTGATGAATTATTATATGAATTGCATGGATAAATTTTCTTTACTAATTTGGATCTCCATTCAAGATATCATCTAACTAGAATGACTTAATAAGACATTCCCAAAACAACTTTTAGAACACATGAAGGTCATTATGAGTTTTTGGTTATGCCATTCAGACTTATTAATGCACCTTGAATATTTCAAAGCTTGATTTATTATATTTTGAAGCCCTTCCTTAAAAAAAATACGTTAGAATTTTTTGATGAAATATTGATGCATATAAATTATTTGGAGGAGCATGTGCAACACATTGACAAGGTCTTAAAACTATTAGAAGAGAAACAACTATATGCAAAGCCTTCCAAGTGTGCCTTTAAGGTTCAAGAAGTTGAGTATTTGGGTCATATTATATATCATAAAGCCATCAAAGTGGACCCTAACAAAATTAAAGCTATGATGGAATAGCCAATTCCAAAAATATTGAATAAGCTTAGAGGATTCTTAGGATTGAAAAGATATTACATCAAATTTGTCAAGAATTATGGTCAAATAGAAACACCTCTAACATCATTATTCAAGAAGGAAGTATTTTCTTGGACTGAAGAGGCAACTAAATCATTTGAAAAAATTAAGGAGTCTATGCATACAACTCATGTACTGGACACACTTAACTTCACAAAGACCTTTATTGTGGAGTATGATGCCTCAGGCCATGGTTTTTGTGTAGTTTTAGTGCACGAAGGAAGGCCCCTTACCTCTGAAAAAAAATCAAATTATAGGAAATAACTTACTAAGACCCATTTATGGAAAATAAATGGTGTTCATACTACATGCAGTTAAAAAGGTTGCCCTTACCTAATAAGAAGACACTGCAATGTAAAAATGGATCATGATAGTTTGAATTAATTCTTGGAGTAATGATTATATTCAAAAGAGAAACAAAAATGGGTGATAAATATGTTAGTGTGTGACTTCGAAATTATCTATAAAAAGGAAAACATAATATGGTGGAAAATGCACTCTCAAAGAAAGAAGAAGAAATAAAGGGTTTAGTATGTGTTATTTCTATTCCAACTTGATTTGGCACATGAAGAAAGGACATAATGGAAGTAATATTAGAAGGTATGCAATATATTTCAACAACTACAAGAGGAACTAAGTGAATTAGATAAATTTGTGTGGAATAATGATCTATTATGGTATAAAGATCATCTATATTTATGTAATAATTCGCAACTCAAACAAATGTCCTTTTGGAATTGCACATTTCTCCTACAAAAAAACATTCTATGTTCTCAGCCCACGAGGGCAGCTCAATTGGTGATCATCGTGTTATGAATTATCATGTAAATTATGAAATTAAAGGTTCAAATCTCCCGTGGTTCAATCCAAAAAAAAAAAACATTCAAGGTTCATGAAAACTTAACATAGTATCAAGAAGGATTTCATTTGGGGAAGGCCTTAAATTGTTGTTCAAAAGTTTGTGGCAAAATTTGTGGCCTAATAATAGAATAATAAAGACACAATCAAGACCCCAAGTCTCCTACAGCCATCAACGATATTGATGTGCCTCCAAATTAGATATAATTGAAGGCCCATATGACCATCCTTCAGCACATTTAACGACTCTCTTTGTATTTGGTGACATGTTTTTTAGCTCTAATATGTTAATTATGAAGGTTTGGAGATAATTGCATATTGTGTGGCTAATATTATTTATTTTTGCAGAATATGGAGAGAATATTGTGATAGAAAAAATAATTAACTCAGAAACAGACATAAAGCACACATAATAAAGCACACACAAAATAAAGGTGGAAAAGGCAGAAGCCTCATGGCTTCTTCATGTATTATCTCTTATTAAAATAATTTAATTTACAATTTAAATAGATGAGAGAAAATGTCTAAGATAGTCAATGCTATCTTAGACTCCTTTGGTTGAGATAATTTCTCACCAAAAGCCCACCAAGATAGGAGTTCCTAAACAAACTCTAATATTTGAGGAACAACCCAAGAGTTAGGCACATATTCCTAACTTGGAATATTTAATTAATTAATTTATTATTTTTATTTTAGAGAGGCTAACATTCCCCCCTTCAATGACAAATCCAAAATAAGAACGAGGAACCATCTTCTAAGTTCTCATGTTGATCCTCAAAAAGACATTGCCTAAAAAACTGCGAAAGCTGGATGCTAAAAAACTGCAATCTGAAGAGACCATGAGTCAGCTGCATGTCTGATTCATCTCTAAATTTTGCTTGACAACTCCATCAAGTGCCAAGTTGAAAAAGGATCCATCTGTCCTTTGCATGAAATCAACATCCTTTGTCCACTGACAAAATTTGTTCAAATCCCACTGGCTGATGATGTCAAAAACAACTCACTGTTGCTTTTGTTGTGTTGAAAATTGTTCACTGCTTCTTTGTTGATGACTACCCAATGGAAAATTTGTTGATGCTCATTGGCTATTGAAGATGCCCACTGGCTTCTTTTGCTGGTTTTGTCGAGACTTTCAGTCTGATAACCACTGTCAATTTCATTGACATTTTCCCCCCTTTTTCAACTGAAAGGAGAGACACTTCTCTTGGAAAGTATTCCTAAACTCCCCCCCTTCAGGTGTATGAGTTTTACACTATTGTACTCCCCCATTCAAATTCATGAGAGTACCATCATATTTTCACTATTGGCCGCACTATGTGTGATTGGATGCGATTGTAGAACTGAAGCAATCTTTTAACTGTGGATGACCATTCCCAAGGGTCAATCCATTCATAATGTATCTTCAATCTAGCTGATTTGTGTTGATTATGACATTTTTCTGAGGAATGATTGGACTTTCCACAATGGATACAGGGATGGAGATCAAAACACTGATCTTCCATATGACCGGTTCTCTGACAATGAGAACATTTCGGTTTGACTTCAACTTTAGGTTGTGTGGAATTCCGTTTTTCGACAACTTTGGGTTGTGTGAATTTCTGGTTGTTTGAAACTATCTCTAAATGTGCTGAGGTGAGTGGTGCAAGAAATCATCCACTGATGAACTTAATTCGGTTGGAATAATCGGGAATATGCAGGTTGTTGTCATTGTTGACATATCCTAAGCCTCGTCGATTCTTGTTATTCTGAATTTCTTCCTAGGGCTTGATGATGGGCTTGGAAGAAATTGGAACTGGAACAACTTCGACACTTGAAGCTATTTGGATGAATGACTTATCATCTGGATGGTTCAAAGACTTGAAAGTATCACTCTTTTCTTGCAATTCAATCCTTTGAAGTGGCGACTCGAGTTGAAGAAATTCAATGGTTTCATGTGTTTGTTGTAGATGTCGTGAAAGATCAGCAAGAGTGTCTTTGCTGATGTGCACCATGTCTTCATCACTTGAGATGATCAAACTGTGAAGAATGTTTAACAACTGAATATGTTACGCCATCTGAACTTGCACACTTGAAAAAAAGCTCTCTTGTCGGAGATGTCGTACTTTGAACTGTTTCACTTGAATGGCGGGCTCGCTTGAATGTGGCTTGAATGGCACGCTCGCTTGATTTGTTGCTTATTACGCTTGCTTGGAACACTTGCTGGAATTGTAGAATTTCCTCGCTTAAACTCTGGAATTCACGCTCGCTTGATGACGATCGCGTTTATTTAAGCGCTCACTTGACTTACTTGATGACTTCACGCTCACTTGAATGAATAACCACGCTCGCTTGATGTCGATGTCAACTTGCTTGATTGATTTCAAAGTTGAACTTGTTTGGTTGCTTTGATGGTTGCTGCAATGAACTTCACTTTGGCTCGCTTGATGTGTTGATCTTTTTACTCAATTGATGCAAATTGGTTGAATGAATAATCACGCTCGCTTGCAGGAGATGTAAACTTGTTTCTCATTTGAAAAAAACCTCATGCACTCACTTGATTTTTGTGTAAAGGAAGGGTGTCGAACACTGTCATTAACAATGAATTTTTAATGATTCACTTAAAACAATTAATTTGATTACAAGTTCTGAAATGAATTTGCAAGAATGCTGATGGAGACTTTGCTGTGAAAAGCATTAACTTGACTAAGTGAATTTGTTGTTTGATGTAGAATGCTAATGTAGAAAATCTTCGATTATATGTTGTAGTTTTGTAGATGCATGTGTTGATCTTGCAGCTATTTCGTTATATGTGTTGTGCTTGATGATGTATGCGATATTAAATGAAATCATTGATGTGTCACAACTAGACACAAATAGAAAAGCAACAACATGAAGCCATAAAAAACATGCGCCATCACAAACACACATGGTGTACCTAAGATCCCCTTATTCAATTTCGGGCGGATCTAGGACACATCAATACCAAAAAATGTTATTTTTATTAAGTATTGAGTACATAAAAAATCTCCACCTTCAAGTAAATAATATGCCAAGCTCACAACCCTTGGAAGCAATTCGTCTTCAAAATCTGGATATTCACCGACCCAATCTCTCTCAAAGTAAAAAAATAATTTGAGTTACAACAATGGCTTTCCCTTATCACTCCAAATTTACAAAGGGAAACACTCCTTAGCTCTCCAAATTACAAAATAAAACTTATCACTCCAAATATTTTAAAACATCACCTTTATTACTCCAAAAAATTACAAAAGCATCACTCTTATTACAAAATCAATGACAATCTTCACCCTTATGACTCCCTTCACAAAAATATTTTTTCCACTTCCTATCTCTCCCCAATAAATATTTAAAGAACCTTTATAATCATGCTTTTACATAATTTCCATTAAAATAATGGAATCAACATTATGAAGTTACTTTATAAAAAGTGATTAAAAGTTTTGTTTTGTTTTGTTTTTTTTTTTAATGTCACTTTCTTCCTCTTCTCTCTTTTTTTAATGCATACTAAAAGAGAAAACGCTTATCACTCCTATATTCTTAAAAAAACACTCAAAAAAACATACTCAAATAAACACACATCACTCCTATATTCTCCATGCAATCCGTAATCATAATTTTCTTCACTAATCGGAATTGACTGTGACAGAATCTCGTCTTGCAAACATGGGGTTGTGTTTGTCCGCAGAATTATCTTGTCATTGCTTTCCTTTTTAAATATGGTCGAAGGCTCTACATTGTCTAGGTCATACGCTCTTGGAGATGATGCTATCACGCAGTAAGAAACCGTTGAACTTCCAGAAAATACTCGGATGTCTGCCTCAATGCCGCTGCGACCACTTTCAGCATACGACTCCTTTCAAAGCTTCAATTCAGGCTGCACAGGCTTCAATCTGTGCATCAACTGTTGTAACAAAAACTACAACAGCCGCTCCTCATCCTCCAACTTTGAAGCACAAACGCACTTGTGAATGGCAACAACCCTGGCGCTGGAGAATCAATTTCACGTTGCTGTTTGCTGTTGGCAGAAACACTGCTATTTGTTGTTAAACGCTCTCATGGGCAGAAACTATGCAATGACCTCGTGAGGACTTTGTGCGGCTCCCTCCGCTCTGCAACGAGCTTTGCAGGTGACTACAATGCAATGCCATCGTTTTGTTGTGCAATGGTTTCAATATTATGTAGGTTCTGGACAAATATCCACAGTTCAACAAATTCAATCAAGACCTCACATGAAAAATATGGCGGACGACATCAACAATAGTTTGTACGTATTTCTGATTGATTTTCTCATGGAATGACTATATACTTCACTTGCATGATAGGAACCTCTGAAGTGCCACCAACAAAATTCTAACTACAGTTGGTTAAACATGCTTGCACTTGCTCTGTTGCAGGCTTGCTTCAAGATTAAATCCCCTTCACACGGCACACTCCACACACATAGAAACAATGAATCTGCATCATAAGGGAAAAAATGTTGATCTACAGCAACGTTGATCCAGGAAATACTGATCAAACTTATGTCCGCTTCCTTTTATAGTGATTGCACCGGAGATTTGAGCGTGCTGCCTCTCGTTGAACTGTCCCTCACCAATCCAAAAATTTTGATGATCACGTGGTATTTTCAGAACACAAATAGAGTGTTGCATCACTGGATGAGGTATGCCAGAATCTGTTCGAGTTTCGAATGAAATATGGAACACCCACTACCTTCCAGAGATCATCCCCAAAAATCTACACCATTTATGTCGTTAATGCAGAAAATGAAGAATTGATGTTCACATATATGATTCACATGGTCAATTAAATTCACAAATTTCAACAATCTGGTGACTCAACATTGCAAGCTTGGAAATAAAAAAAAAATGCATAACACGATTGATAGGTTGTGTAGATCTGCAACAGATCTTACAGCTTTAAACAATGGATCTGATATCCCACAAAACAAAATAGCGGCTTCCAGATTTTCATGTAATAAAAAATTCATAAATCACAGAAAATAAAAATCTGCAGAGAAATTAAATTCTGGAAATACTTCTCTGACAGAATGCTTAGGTGCAGATTCATAATGAAATCAACTCTTGCTTTTGCAGTCCAGATCTCGCCATGTCAAAGGATGGGCATACTCTGTTCTAATACACCTTTGCCAAACGAATACTAAATTAAAAGCACAATATACTCTCGCCCATATGGATCTGATACCACATGATAGAAAAAATAATTAACTCAGAAACAGACATAAAGCACACACAAAATAAAGGTGGAAAAGGCAGAAGCCTCATGGCTTCTTCATGTATTCTCTCTTATTAAAAGAATTTAATTTACAATTTAAATAGATGAGAGAAAATGTCTAAGATAGTCCGTGCTATCTTAGACTCCTTTGGTTGAGATAATTTCTCACCAAAAACCCACCAAGATAGGAGTTCCTAAACAAACTCCAATATTTGAGGAACAACCCAAGAGTTAGGCACATATTCCTAACTTGGAATATTTGATTAATTTATTTATTATTTTGGATTTACTATTGTTATTTTAGAGAGGCTAACATATTGAGTAAATTCTAAAGGAGATAATATAGGGACTTACTCCCTGCTATAGAATGGACCAAGATTGGATAAAAAATGAACAAGATATTATGAAATTATCAAACAGATTATGGATCTCCAATGATTGAGGAACTCTAGGAACATGCCCCTTGTCATTTAATGAAGATTCCTATTGTTGGGAACTCGTTCCACTTTTTGAGGGATTTTGGAGGGGAAAGTTGCCTCATTTCAAGGAGGATGCTTCCCCATCAACTTGTGTAAGTACCAATTCGAATTTTCCTCTAGGGCATGATTTTCTTAGTCTTTTTGTGAATAAAACTTGTTATTTAGTAGCTCCACTTTCATTTCTAGCAGGCATGTACTTCGATTGACTCTAATAATGAAGTTTGGTGTCATTTTTAGCTTCTAAAGCTTGGTTTCCTTCATAGGAATTTGATTATCCTTGGGCTTGGCCATCCTAGGAGCCTTAGAGCCCCGTTGTATAATTTATTTATCTTATTTGCACTTCTTATTCACTTGAATTTCCTATTTTTGCATTTAATATTAATGTTTCATTTATTATTAGATTGGTTAAATAATTTTTATAATTTTTTTTTTTTTTTATTATTATTATTATTATTATTTTTTTTTTTATATATTTTTTAATTTTATTTTATTTTATTTTATTTTATTTTATTTATTTATTTATTTATTTATTTATTTTTTCAGTTAATTTATACAGTTACAAGTATGATGCATATTCATATCATATTTTTAAATTTATATTCATCATTGAACTACTTTGATTGGTTTACTAGTTCACAATTGTATAATTTCTCGAAGTATCCTGTAGCAAAATAATAGTAATTTTATGCTAAATTTTAGCACGTGTTAATGAGATTATTTTGAGTTGATTACACTTGTATTGAGGCTTAACAAAATATATCTTAATAACAAAATTATCCCCATAGTATTTTCCCTTGATTAACTTAGGCATTTGGGTACTTAGTACAACTCACTAGTTCATTGCTCTGAAATTTATGGTTTTTTGTAGTAAATTTTTGTTGAATTATAGCACGTGTTAACAAAGCTATTCTAAGTTGGATCCAATTGTATTGAGTCCTAAAAAATATATAATTGATAAAAAAAACTATCCCATAGCATTTGCACTTGGTCAGGTTAGGAATTTGGTAGGTTAACTAGCTCACTAATTCCAGAATTTCTGATTTTTAGAGTAGTAATATTCTGCTAATTTTTAGCACATGTTAGAAAGGGTATTTTTGAGTGATTACACTTGTATTGGAGTCCTAGGACATCCTAATTAATAAAAAAATTTACCCCATCTAATTTTTATTTTATTTGTTTGGGAACTTGGCAAGCTAACTCGAGAAACAACAATCCTGCATCAGTTTGTTTTCGAGTCTTCATTGCCAATATTCACTCCAAATTCATGGTAGAAGTATATTTATAGCCTATGAATGCTCTAAGACCACTTTGATTGAATTTAAGCTTGGTTAGGTCGCCATTTACCTCTTACATTATTTTCTTCTTGAATGTTTATTTTTGCAATTATTCTAGATTTCATTTCTGCAATTTACTTTAAGTGAAGTCTAATTTGCTTCTTGCAAAAGTAATGTAGGTATTTTATTTCTTGAAAAATAGAATATATTTCATTTAATTCCATTTCATTTCCAGCAAGATATATTATATTTTATTGGTTTTCACTATGCTTTACATTTTTACAAATAGAATAAATTTTCTTTCTGTTATTTACTTTCCAGTAAACGTAGAATAGGTTTGTTTATTGTATTTACCTTTTGCAGCTTAGTATTGAAAAATTACATATACATTTTCTCATTTTAATTTGTTTCATTTCCTTATTTCACTTACATAAAATAGATTCAGACTAGGAAGATGAAGGTGCATGTTGCATATATAATGTTGGCCCCTCTTAAGTTTTTACAAACCCCAGGTTGATAATCTAAGTTGGTAGCCTTGGGAGTTACAACATTCTTATTGAAATATTGGGGCTCATCAATTTTTTGCCCTGTTGTCGAGGATGGTTTCAAAGAAACTCTCTTGTTCTTGGAATGATTCCCTCTTTCGCTTCTGCATCTTTCATTGCATTGCATTAACATTTTCATTCATTTTTTTTTTTATAAAAACAAAAAATATATCTTCAATGCCATAAACCCCCCACTTGGCCATGTGGTGTAGTAAGAAACACATATCCATTAATTTTTATAGGTATACGAATAAGAGGTAGCTGATAAGTTAGAAGGAGGGATGGAGCAACCATACTTTGTCAACTCATATAAGAAAGATTTGGATTACCCATATTTCAATACAAGCTATAATGCAATGGTGTTATTATTCCCAATGGGTTGATCCATATTCATGGTCTTATCCTCCCCATTATGTCATTCCTACTTTTAATCTATATCAACACCAACCTCCTCAATGGGGTGATCCATATTTCCCTCAACATCCTTAATATTCTCCATAATAAAATCAATTTTATCCATCCCATCCACCTCCACGACAACCAAATCATCAACTAAAATAATTTCAAAGGCCCACTCCCACTCAACTACCTGCACAACCATTTCCAAACCCAAGCAATAAAGTAACTTAATCCACTTACAATGTTGAGATACAAAATATCCAAACAAATCCTCTTGATCCAAATGATATTCATATTGGATCGGGAAGAGTGTTGAAAAGAATAGATTCTCTTGCTCTTATTGAAAAAAAACATCCAAAAGAAGAAGATCTAGAGGAGAATAAAGAGTCATGGACCACCTTTGATGAATATCAACCATTAGAACCTGAGATCAAGGAAGTTCTACTATGCCTTTAGGAGACTAACCAACAAATAGTAGAAGATTTGAATCAAACATAAAAATAAGACATGAAAAATTATCCAGATGAACAAGTGAACTAGGGTCATGAAAGCTACATTGAGGTTTGGTTCTAGAAAATCAACAAGTTGGAGCATCATTATCTTCTTCAACAATGCTTGATATCATCAAATTCAAAGTATTTTTTCTCTCATATTCAGGTACATGTCAAGCATATATTTCGAGCCTACACATGAGTTTATCTTTCATATTGCTATGCACGTGGCCATTGGAAGTATTCCAATACTTGTAAGAGATTTTCTTTTTTTCAAGTACAGTAGGATAGAAAAAGAATAAAAAAGAAAAGAAAAGAAAAAAGAAAATCCCAAGTGAAAACCTCCTTTGAGGCACTTAAGATTGGCTCAATGATTGAAAACCTCTATGATGTGGTCATTGGGTTGGAAGAAAGAGAAAAAAAATAAAAAATGAAGGACATAAGGTCCTAGGTGAAAACCTCCTCTGAGGCACCTAGGCAAACTTGATGGTTGACAACCTCATTGAGGAAACTAGCAGGTCTAGAAAAAAAAAGAAAAATAAATGAAAATAATAAAAATATTCTTTGCCCTAGTTATCTCTCTCTGATGAATACAAGTTCTCCCCAACCTCTGCAAGAAACAAGAAAAAGTTATCACCATAAGAATAAACTGATCAAAAATCTAGTTAAGGGAAGTCAAACTTAAGATTTCACCTCCTTTTCCCAGATGCCCCAATATGAAAAAATCCACGGAAATCCATCATGATCATCCATTTTCAAAATCCACCTATCATTCCTGAGCCTTTCCCATTCATTTTCCTCATTGTCCTAAAGTGCTATAGGAAAGTTCTGTGTTGCTACAAGATTTCCAAAAAATACAGGGCATAAATTATTTTTACCATATCTCAAAAACCATGCATCTTTTTTTTGAATTGTTTCATGGGGAGATGCATAAGGATGATGGTGACATGCTTAAAAAATTAAAGTGAATTATGGTGCATACTTTTCGAGAAATTGGCCACCATCACCTACAACTATTTTCTATTTTTCTTATTATTCGTGCATCCATTTCCTAATATTTTTTATGGGGATATGCATTTAAGGATAATGGAAACATGCTCAAATTTTTTTAAGTGAATTCAATCTATCGTTTGAGAGATATGGATTAAACAAGTATGTTACATGATTGTCCTGTAGTATTACACGATTGTGATAAATTTGCTACATGATTTTGATAGGCATAGAGAACGGGTTCATATTTTATGATTTCCATGGGGGAATTAAAAAATAATTCCACCACACCACCACCATCTATCCTCCACACCATTTAGCCACTTCTCCATCCAAAAATGCATCTATGTCCATGAAAAAAAACCCATTTTCACTTCTTCTTCCATTGTTTTCGCCACCACCAAAGTTTATGATCCTTGTCCATGAGCTCACCATGAATTATTAAAACTTATGAATGCATTGCATGAAGGTTATTGTGTTCATGGAGGGATCTGCATGACTGCTACAGGAAGAAATCCAATCCTGTAGCAACCTACACAAACCCTACAAGAGCACAATTGGAAACACTTGGAAGCACCATAATGAAGACTTAGCCATCCTGAAGCATTGAGGGATCATCTCCATGATCTTCGAAAACCACCAAAATCTTGAACAGATGCTAGAGGGCCATTTTTCATCTCCCACAAAAACACTTGATCCACCATCAAGAGAACTTATATTTACAAGCCTATATAATTCAAATGCGTGTCAAAACAAAAAATCCAAAACAAATTCAATGCACAGAGTAGCAAGCATGGGAAGATAACACCTCAAGGAGCCAGCAGATCAACCATTATTCCTGAAGCATCATGCAAAGGGGATGATCTTTAGAAAATGTACAAATTATATACAATATGCATGCATATATCTGGACTCTCCTGATCTAACAATATTTATCTTCTTGCTAAATACAGAATCCTTCCACTATAATTATTACGGAAATTTAATCAACAATTGCAAAACACATGAAGAAATAAAAACACACATAAAACAATTTTTAACGGGAAAGCCTGAAGCTAAAAACCCCTACTATCATATATTATGTATCATGGAGATCATGTAACAATCCTCATACAAAGCTTAGTACATCAAGCTCTCATTACAATACAATCGTCACACACTAACATAGAAGAAATCTACAAATCCATGCACCAATATCTACCCTCCTGCTAGCATGCCTCCACTGCGCAATCTAAGCTGATTACAAAGACCAATTCGATGTAATCCCACTCTCCTTGACTACATTATTATCATTGGCAACTCCAATGTAAATGTATATGCAATTCATGCATTACTAGTAGTCACAACAGATAGTCCATCTTGCCCTTTCACCTATCTCTCCACTGGGTCTCCACTGGAACTACCATGCATTGTAGTTAACTGATGTATTGTTCAGTTGATTAATGAGTTATTATTTTTGAATTAATTAATTAATTAATTCACTTCACTCTCACTAGTGTATCAATCAGTTAGACTAGATACAACTAGCTCAACTGAGTCTAACTGAGTTAAACTGAATACAACTCCATAACTACTTCTTCCAACTGTGTCATAACTCTGCCACTTGAGTTCTAATTGAGTCCTCCATGCATTAGCTCCATTAAACCCTTGGGAATTGCGTAATTCCTTCAGCCCACTGATTTTCCAAATCTGTTCACTGAAATAAAGTGCTCCAAGAGAATAATTTGTTGTTTATTATCGGATTATTATTAAGAGCTAATAATAACCGACATGCATATATTTTTAGATCCGCGATCTATAAATAGACTTTGCCCAATCTTATAAAAATAGAATCTCATATATTTTTCACATTTGACCAACCATCTACAAATAGCCTCCTGCTACATATAGAATATGCTCACCATGTCTAAAAATAGACGTACACCTAAAAATAGCTTGTGTGGGCCCCACCTAGTTTATGGTGATTATTTTCCAACTAGGATCAAGGATGATGTTTCAGGATGCCTCCTTCACTATTTCTTGTTGCAATATTCAACACTCCCTCTCAACAAGAAAATGATTGTCTTTGCATGCGACATGCAACTACATCCATTCGCCCTGCAACCTTTGCAAGCACCCTGCAACTCCATGCATCTGCTCTACAACTCTTGCTGCAACACTTCCGAAACTGAAAGGCTCTAAACAACTCAATCAGTCTTAATGCATCTATCATCAAAGTCTTTGACTTATGCTAGTACCAACTGCACATGTATTTAGGAACCACTGCGCTGTTGAACTCTGCACCCATGCACTCTGCACTTGTTGTCAACTCTAAACTGCACTCCAGTATCTGACACTGTCACTTTGATTTTCTTGCATCAATCCAACTAATCATGCTACTGTTGCTCCATGGGCACCTTGTAGCCAGGTTCAATTCATGATATCCACACCATCTCAATGAATCCACATCCCATAAATATCCTCTTGGGATTACTCATGCATGTCGCCCACCTCTCTGGTGGTATAGGCGCACATCCACTCCTGCCCATCTGGCATGAAATTTCTCTGCATGAGTGGTTGCTCCTACTCCATGATCCTCATCTTGTGGCTGCTCCGCATCCCGAGGTTCACTTTTACCTACGTGCAAATCATGCTCCATATCAAGCTTCAATTTTATTTATTTTTTGCACTTCCCAACAGTAGGAAGCTCCATAGAAATCCCATCTACTTCAAATATATAAATATTCTTCTGCATTTTTATTTTTCTAATCTTGTCTTTAAGTGCCAACTTCCTCTATTAGCTTTTGCTTTGGAGCAAATCTGTTAAAGCCTTCCACATAGCATATGGAGTGGCTTTCCCATGAAGGCTTGAGACAATATGGTCTCTCACACCTTCCAAAAGAATCCTCGTCATCCTTGCTACTTTCTTTTGCCATGCGTCAAGTACTGCAACATCCGCCGAAGTGGGCTTAGGAACATCTCTCTCGATGAATTCCTTCAAGCCATTATCTTCAAGCACCGTCTCCATCCTATCCTTCTAGGCTATGTAGTTAGAGTTTCCCTCGAGTGCATACTCCAACCGCAACCCATTGAAAGGCATTTCAATGTATACTCAACTATAGCACTAAGAAACTCCTGCAACAAATTCGAATTGTCCACCAGCACAAACTCTCTTCACAATTGCAATCTTCAATAAACAATGCTCTGATACCATGTAGAAACTATATGCACTAAGCATGCATATTTCCTTTATTCACCTAATCTCACACTATTTAACTTTATGCAAAATACTGAATCAATTCCCCTTGTTAATCTTTTGAGGAAAAAATTAATTGCACACACATGTGAAGCATAAACAAAAATAATCAATCGCACATAACATAGTTTTTAACCAGGAAAGCCTGAAGTTGAAAAACCCAACTATATATTATGTAACATGGAGATCATATGACAATCTAATACAAAGCATACAAAGCTTATCACAAGCTCTCAGTACAGTACAATCGTCATACACTAATCAAGACCAATCTTGCAAATCCATGCAGAATGTTGCCCTCTGTTGCTTTGCCTCCCTTTAACGCAAATCCAAGATGACTATAAAGACCAATTCAATGTAATCCTGCTATTGTTGTGTCGTTATAATTGGCAACTCCAATGTATATGTAAATGCAATCAATGCATCACTATAGTCACAACAGATAGTCTATCTTGCCCTTTCACCTATCTCTCCACTGGGTCTCCACTGAAACTGCCATGCACTGTAGTTAACTATTGTATTGTTTAGTTGATTAATGAGTTATTATTTGTCAATTAATTAACTAATTAATTCACTCCACTCTCACTAGTGTATCAATCAGTTAGACTAGATACAACTAGCTCAACTGAGTCTAACTAAGTTAAACGGAATACAACTCCATAACTACTTCTTCCAACTGTGTCATAACTCTGCCACTTGAGTTATAACTAAATAGTCCGTGCATTAGCTCCAGTAAACCCTTAGGAATTGCGTAATTCCTTCTGTCAGTTGATGTGCCACATCTGTGCACTTAACTGAAGTGCTCCAAGAGAATAAGTTTATGTTTAGAGTCTGATTATTATTAAGAGCTAATAATAATAGACATGCATATATTTTTAGATTGACGATCTATAAATAGACTTCACCCAATATTCTAAAAATAGAATTTCATCTATATTTCACATTTGACCAACCATCTACAAATAGCATCCTGCAACTTATAGAATATGCTCACCATGTCTAAAAATAGACATACACCTAAAAATAGCCTGTGTGGGCCCCACCTAGTTTAGGTGATTATTTTCCAGCTAGGATCAAGGATGATGTTTCAGGATGCCTCCTTCACTATTTCTTGTTGCAATCTTCAACATAAAATGCTCAAGAAAAACTTCATCCATGTCCAAAAATGTCATGCAAGAACCATAAGATCAACACCATCAATAAGAAACCTACAAGTAGGCACATGTATGCACTATTCTTCACCGATTCTCTTGAGCATATTATGGTTAAAAATTTGTTATGAGATGATGTTTTATAAGCTAAGGATGGGTCAAAAGTCTTGACCACCCTCAAATAGCGAGTTGAAGTTATCTTTATCCCACCGCACGTGGAGAAAAGAAAAAGTAAAAAAAGGTGATGATTTCAAGGAGTGGGCCAGCAAGTCTATCACAATGCTACAAATGTGGTAGGTGGGGGCACACTAACACAATGCATTGAGACCACCACCAAACCACAAAATGAGTAAAAAGTGGTCCCAAGCCACATTTGTACCAAGTTTCATTCCTAAAATGGTAAGAGAGGCGCACTAAGACATTGATAGTTGAGCTAGCAATGATTAGGGGTCCCAGAGGGTGCTACAGAGAAGATACAGAGTCGAACAATAGGTGCTACAACATCATAGTAAGTTGCTACAGGATTGCATACTATTGTTACAGGATTGCAGAAAATGTTACAAGATTGGGCTAAGAGGTGAAAAAAAAGGTTTTAATTGGTGTGAATTTTCCTCCAAAGCCCCAAAGTCATGAAGGACTCTCGTAGGGAGGGGTAAGTAGCACTTTTCCTCACCTCCCATGCACACAGAGTTAGATAATTTGATCAATTTCTGCCTATATAGATATCCTATAGAAAACCCTTAAAAAATGAATTTATTTCTTTAAAAAATTATTTTCGATGTGAGGGAAGCAAGGTAGCAGCATGTTGACGGTTGAAAATGTATCGCCAACAGTAAGGGTATCTCCCCGATGCAGAATCCCAACTAAAATCTACATTTTTTGGTTTGGGGATCCCATCCGGTATGTAGGCCCAGTTGCCATTAAATTGGTGAAGATGTTTTTCGGATAGAGAGGGGACTTGCTGGGATGGAGAATGCACGGATGTTGAATGAATACAAGTCAATGATTGACGAATTCCCTGAGAAACATAATACCATGAATAGAAAAGCGTAATTTAAAGCATGAAACTTATGAAAAGCATTGTTAGAAAAACTTTACCAAGATAATACTTATTGCAAGATTCACTTAACAAACGAGAAAAGTTCACAATGCTTAAGTGTTTCATTTATCAACTATGTACATCCCAATAAATATTTAAAGAAAATATCCAAAAAGCAGTTCACCAACATTTATTTAAGTTAGAACATCATATATCATCCACGTGTTGCAAGGAAGCTCATAACACAAGGGAATACGTAAGTAGAAATGTGCACCAATATTTGAAAGAAGCATTCCTTCATTTGAAGAGACCATATTCATAGCATAACCATGCAAGAGACTTCCATCGGATTCAATAGTGAGATCCAATACACTTCTTTGTATTCATCAAGAGGCATCCATTCAATAAAAAGCAATGTGTCTCTCTCAAAAGTCCACAACCCAAAATTCCTTTACAAAATCGCTAAAATATGTATATATAGGCCAGGGTAACTCTTGGGTTTCCCGTGACCTTTGGTCTTCCCCGACTCCTGGGATTACTTGCAACTGAGGGGAAGTTGCGACCTAAGGGAGGTTGCGACCTTACGACTTTGCGACCTATGCGACTTTGTGACCTATGCAATTTTGCGACCTTGCGACCTTGCGACTTGTGACCTATGCGACTTTATGAACTATGCGACTTTGCAACTTTGCGACCTATGTGACCTTGTGACCTTGTGACTTTGCGAACAATGCAACTTTGCGACTTTGCGACCTATGTGACTTTGTGACCTATGCAACTTTGCGAACAATGTGACTTTGCAACCTTTGTGACTTTGGGACTTTGCGACCTTGCGACCTATGTGACTTTGCGATCTTGCGACCTTTGTGACTTTGTGACCTTGTGACTTTGCGACCTATGCGACTTTGCGACCTCGCGACCTTGCGACCTCGCGACCTTGCGACTTATGCGACTTTGTGACCTATGCGACATTGCAACCTTGTGACTTTGCGAATATTGCAACTTTGCAACTTTACGACCTATGAAACTTTGCAACTTTGCGACCTTGCAACCTATGAGACTTTGCGACCTTGCGACCTTTGCAACTTTGCAACCTTGTGACTTTTCGACCTATGCAACTTTGCAACCTTGCGACCTATGTGACTTTGCGACCTTGCGACCTCGTAACCTATGTGACTTTTAAAACTATGGGACTTTCCGACCGTGCGACTTTGCGACCTATGTGACCTTGTGACTTTGCGAACAATTCAATTTTGTGACTTTGCAACCTATGCGAATTTGCGACCTTGCGACCTATGCGACTTTGCGACCTTGCGACCTTTGTGACTTTGCGACCTTGTGAATTTGTGACCTATGTGACTTTGCGACCTTGCGACCTATGCGACTTTGCGACCTTGCGACCTTGTGACCTTGAGACCTATGCGACTTTGTGACCTTGCGACTTTGCGACCTTGTGACTTTGCGACCTATGTGACCTTGCGACCTTGCGACATATACAACTTTGTGACTTTTGCGACCTGTGACTTGGAGTCATCTACGACCTGTGACCTTGAGTCATCTGCGAACTGCGACCTTGGGTCATCTAAGACCTGTGACTTGGGATCATCTGCGATCTGCGACCAGTGACCTTGAGTCATCTGCGACCTGCGACCTGGAGTCATCTATGACCTGCGACCTTGAGTTTTATCCCTTCTTCATTCCTCTTTCAGCGATCTCTGGTTTTCACAGCAAGATGCCTTTTCTTGCATATCAGTCTTGTGCAAGTGACTAGGTGCCTTTGAGCTTAAAGTGAGGCTCTTGGGGATTCGTGAGGATCCACCTCGCTTTGAAAGAGTCCACTTGCTTGCTGGGAAAACCATGGCTCTTCGTGCAAACCAATAGCTTCCACACGAACGGTTGGAACCTCATCTTGTAGAGTATTTTAATGGTGTTGTGCCAATGGACTCTTGATGAAATAGATATGTTGTTCGATGTATATTGATAGCACATTTGACCAATTTTCTGAAAGGAATAATATGATAATGAGTTAGCTCTCGATAATAATGAGAAAAACAAGTGACTAAGAAAAATAACTCATTCGAGGAGCAGCAACATTGAAATATCCAACCTAATATATTGTAATGCATTTCAATTGCTTGAGCATCTCTAAGTTCGGAAACCGGCTTAAAACTTATATACCCTAGTGCAGTTGAGAGACAGCAAGACAAGTAGGTGAGGTGACAGGGCTGGGCAGAAATAGGTCATGGGGATATTACCGACTAAAGGTACTGTCGAAAACTTAATGGGTTGAGTGAGCAGAGGGGGACCCGAAATTTTGAATATACCCAAAATTTTGGGTGGTGTTGTAGAAACTACAAAAAATGGCGAACCACTGGTAGAATCCAACATCTTTGTCAAAATTCCAACAATAATCTAAGTCTGGATAATGATGCAAGGGAATATTGAATAGGTTTTGCGACTACCCTTTGTATTATTTTGACCTTTACAGATATGCCCAATCCTTGTGCCTCGGTTAGGTCTTGTTAATCAGAAAAATTCAAAGCGTTAGTTCATGGATGCCAGTAGTTTGATGATGATGTAGAGAGCAAGGCAATGGGCTTATTCTATTTATAATTTAAAAATAAGTTTCCGGTGTTGCTCCGCTGCCAGCAGGCCTGGACAGTACCTCGGTGGTGTCACTTCAAGAAATCACAAACGTTGCTCCGCTGCCAGTGAGCCTGGTCAGTACCCTGACGAATTCGTTGCATTACCTCATTGCATAGGAAACCTTTCTCAATCCTTTACCCTTATTTGTTTCATGTGCTTGTAGCACTTATTTTCATGTGCTCGTGGCACTTATTTTGCATGGGAGGATGAGGGATCCTGACTTATTTTACGGGAAAGAGAGGTTGTTTCTTGTTTGACAGAAACTGAAAGATATTCTGATTTGGGTTTTCCCTCATGCCAAGCCTTCACATCCCATCTACCACCCACAGGCAAAATGTGTAAAATAGATCATTAAGATGTTCGAGACTATGCTAGGCACAAGGCTCAGTTTACGGGTATAGGCCATTCAAACTTGTTAGGGTTCCCCACAAGCAAAAAACTCGTATCTCCCTAGCTAATGAATTTAAACTCATAGGAATTATGTTGAGAACATGAATTTGATGACCTGTCTTGAGAGAATCTACCTCTTGAGGTAACCACCACAACCTCACGCAAACAATGGAGTTAGGGTTTCCGCAATGAGGGAAAAACAAGTAAGAAAGATCATCAGGATTTTGATGCATGCAAAGAGGTAAAAGTAATCCATCTAGCTTTAAACCCATGCAAGGGGGAGTAAGAAGGCTAGTCTGGGCACCGAGGGTTTCAAGGCCTCGGGTTCAATGAGGGTTCATGCAGTGGTATGCAATGTACGAAAAATTTCACAACTATCTCAACAACCAGTGAAAATGATGCGAGGAAGAGTGCGTACAATGTGATGCAACATACAAGGCTTATGACGCAATGAAATGCCATGTGCGAGAAAGATCAACTAGTTGCAAGTGGAAAAAACAAGGCAAAGCACATGCAGTAATTACCTGAACATTATGCAGCAATAAGCAAACTGAAAGAGAAATGAGTGCGAAATAAATGGAAAATTATAATGCATAAATATACTGACCGTAAGAGAATAGAACGAACATAATTTTAAACCATAAAGAAAAACTTTCGCAAGTAAACCTAATTAAAAACTTGAACTAACGAAATTTTATTAACAGATCCTAGCTAGCCTAAACCTAAAACCCTAGTTTAACCAAAGAGGTGGTCAGGTTATGTGAAATCAACTTTCCAGTGCAGCCGCCGCATTAGTTCTCATCCTGCAAGAACAACAATGCTCGCAATCAGAGCCAGCATACAAAATTGTGTACCAACAATAAGACTTACCTGAAGAACATGTGCAACAACAAGAAGGTCATGGCTACTTACCAGAGAACGTGCCAAAATGGATTGTTCAAGATGAATTTCACTTTCATCTTGATGCACAGAAATATGTACTTGAAACCTAAAATCATCTATAAATGACACACATCCGTGCATGCACAACCCTAAATCTGATGGAAGTGAGGTAAAACATTTCCTATTTGCAGGTATATTCATCGGATAGGATTCGTCAAACCAGCCGGGTATCTCATCATGATGTTGAGGATGATCAATTTGATGGAATGGTAAAAATAGGCATCTGCTAGGCGAATTTGAGGTGCTTGCGAATCCAAGTGCAGAAACCCTAATTTTGAAAACCCTAGTTCGAAGTCATCCCTGGGTTTCGTCAGGGCTATGAGGATCTGAAGTAATCGTCATCAGAGGCTAAAGTGCCTCACCGACCTGGAAAAAACTTGGAACTTCGAGCAGGGGGATTTCAAACTTTGATGTTTTTGTGAGATAAACTAGCGAATGGATGTGATCATTATTTGTGGTGATTGGAAGATCGTCAGTGGGCATATTATTAATTCGGCCAAATGTTTGTGCACTGAAATATTGACAATCTAATGTATCAGATTCTTTAGATTTCCTAGGATGGGATAAATTGACCAGGAAATTTTCAGGCAATAGAGAGGTTTGCAAAACATCACACGCTTGTGCCTGAATGCAACTAGTACTAGGGGGAAACAACCGAAAATATTAGAGACAGTGGCTGGTGTTTTCCTTCCAGTGAATAAATTAGGGTATATTGGTTGTTTCATATCAGCTGTTAGGGGATAGAAAGATGAGCTTAGAGAAACATCACTTGAACGGAAGGCTTTCCCAGATGAGCTGACATCCAACGCGGTTATGCTGAGAGGAGTGTGATATGTGGGAACTATCATTTCAGAAATCCTAATTCGAGAAACCCTAATTTGACTTGTTTCAAGAGTCTCATCAAGATTGTGATAACTTGATATAACCAACAGCAGAAGCTTAATTGCTTCGATTTCCTGATGGGTCCCTACATCATCACATAGCAGGTCATCGAATTTCGGTGGCTTCATAAGGTCGAAAAATAGATGCGAATGAGATTTCTCAAAGGCATGAGTGAATATGTTTTCAGATGAGTAGCGATCATTGGAGCCATAAATTTGATCAGGTTTGGTACTTGGAATTTTAGGCTCCCCTTGGATCGAGAATGAGGATGAAACAATGAGAGAAACATCTCGAGATTGCTGAGACATAAGGCCTTTTTCTTGACCGATTAAGGACTGCAGATGGAAGAGATCAGGAGTAAGAGATTCATCATTCTTTTAGTGCGATTTTGAAACATCACCCCCATGTTCATCACTACCACCAACACCAATAGAAGAAAGTTCTGAATTATTTGTAGAAATCACTGGTGTGGCAGACTCAAGAAATGAATCAGGGAATAATGGATGAAATTATTCAGATGAGGGAGTACCAATCGTACCAGGACTTTCACCTTGCACATTATTTTCATCTAGAGGGAACAATGAGCCTGCATTAATGTCATGTTGCATGGATTTTACAGGACAATCAACTTCATTTGAGACAAATACCAAGTTATTTTCGATAGGTGAATGATATTTAGGACTAGACCCAGGCTTATGTTCAATGGAATCGAGATTGGTTTCATTAACCTGGAGAGATGTTAAATCAATTTTTTTTTTTAGTCTTGATTTGACAGGGAGTATGAAAGATGTGGAGGTGATACAACATGGTTCATTTTCCTGCAAGCATATTTCATCACTTAAACTATTTGAAAACAAAACTCCATTAGGTAGGAAATCATGAGGAAGATGAGACATGTCACAAATAGTAAGTTCCTCCTTGGAGGCTTTAAGTTTTTCTTGAATCAGAGAGATGGGAAAGAAAATATTTGGGATTGAATTTAGACAGTTAGTAACTTTAGGATTATCATGACATCCATAAGGATCACGATTTATTTCAGATTGAAGGTGTTGCAGAGAAACAAAAACCAAATGTTGAAACTATTTAATTAAATATGCCCAATCAACATCTCTTTTAGGGAACTCAAAACAATTATGAACAAATATAATAGAAAAATCCTCTATAGATTCATAAGTTTTCATTCTGATATCATTTATCCTTATTAATACATCTTTAAAATCGTACATGTGATAATCTTGTTGGAGCTCACCGATGAGTTGCTCAAACGAATGGATGGAAGCTGTTGGCAGTGTGCGACACCATTTCTTGACGCGTCCTTCAAGGGTGAGGGAGAAAAGCACACAAGCCAACTCCTCATCATCAATTTCGTAACATTCACAAAACTCAAAGAAATCCGAAAGGTGCTCGGTTATGGAAATTCCATTCTCACCATCAAATTTTAACTATTACAAGTGATATAGAGGTTCATCAGGGATTGAGCATCGAGAATTATATAAATCCGATAAAAAAATCAGGAGGATGATTTGGGGATGAGCCATTTACAGATATGAGACTAACTGCAAGCTCTAAGGGTTCATCTTGTCATCGACCCTCCTTCTAGCGCCAAATCTGTTGACAATTGAAAATGTCTCGCCAACTGTAAGGGGATCTCCCCAGTGCAGAATCCCAACTAGACTCTACACTGCTTGGTTTGGGGATCCCATCCGGTATGTAGGCCCTGTTGCCATTAAATTGGTGAAGATGTTTTGCGGATAGAGATGGGACTCGCTAGGATGGAGAATGCATGGATGTTGAACTAATACAAGTCAGTGATTGACGAATGCCTTATGAAACATAATACCCTGAATAGCAAAGCGAAATTTAAAGCATGAAACTTATGAAAAGCATTGTTAGAAAAACTTTACCAAGATCATACTTATTGCAAGATTCACTTAACACACAAGAAAAAGTTCACAATGGTTAAGTGTTTCATTTATCAACTATGCACATCCGAATAAAGATTTAAAGAAAATATCGACAAAGAAGTTCACCAACATTTCTTTAAGTTAGAACATCATATATCATCCACGTGTTGCAAGGAAGCTCATAACACAAGGGAATACATAAGTAGAAATGTGCACCAATATTTGAAAGAAGCATTCATTCATTCGAAGAGACCATATTCATAGCATAACCACACATGAGACTTCCATTGGATTCAATGGTGAGATCCAATAACACTTCTTTGTATTCATCAAGAGGCATCCATTCAATAAAAAGCAATGTGTCTCTCTCAAAAGTCCACAACCCAAAATTCCTTTACAAAATCGCTAGAAGATGTACATATAGGCCGAGGTGACTCTTGGGTTTCCCGTGACCTTTGGTCTTCCCAGACTCTTGGGATTACTTGCGACTGAGGGGAAGTTGCAACCTAAGCGAGGTTGTGACCTCATGACCTTGCGAATTTTCGACCTATGTGACTTTGCGACCTTGCGACCTATGTGATTTTGTGACGCTGCGACCTCGCGACCTTGCGAACTATGCGACTTTGTGAACTATGCGACTTTGCGACCTATGTGACCTTGCAACCTTGCAACTTTGCGAACAAAGCAAGTTTGCGACTTTGCAACCCATTTGAATTTGTGACCTGTGTGAGTTTGTGAATAATGTGACTTTGTGACCTATGCGACTTTGCGACTTTGCGATCTTGCGACCTATGTGACTTTGCGACCTTGCGACCTTTGCGACTTTGCGACCTTGCGACTTTTCAACCTATGCGACTTTGCGACCTTGTGACCTTATGACCTCGCAACCTTACAACCTATGCGACTTTGCAAACTATGCGACTTTGTGACCTATGTGACCTTGCAACTTTGCGAACAATGCAACTTTGTGACTTTGTGATCTATGCGACTTTGCAACTTTGCGACCTTACAACCTATTCGACTTTGCAACCTTGCGACCTTTGCGACTTTGCGACCTTGCGACTTTGCGACCTATGCAACTTTGTGACCTAGCGACCTATGCGATTTTGCGACCTTGCGACCTTGTGACTTCGCGACCTTACGACCTATGGAATTTGTGAACTATGTGACTTTGCGACCTTGCAACTTTGTGACCTATGCGACCTTGTGACTTTACGAACAATGCAACTTGTGAATTTTCGACCTATGTGACTTTGCGACTTTGTGACCTTGTGACCTATGCGACTTTGCGACCTTGTGACCTTTGCAACTTTGCGACCTTGCGACTTTGTGACATATGCGACTCTGCGACCTTGCGACCTATTCAACTTTGTGACCTTGAGACCTATGTGACTTTGCGAATTATGCGAATTTTTGACCTTGCGACATTGCGACCTTGTGACCTTGCGACCTATGTGACTTTGCAAATTTTGCGACCTGTGACCTGGAGTCAGGGAAAATTCTACGAATGGAAATTTATCTTAAATTTTAGAGGCCTTGGTGAATCTTACTAGTCGCTAATATCCAAATTTCAAAATGTTTGATGATAATTTTGTAAAAATGTTTATATTTCTAATTATTTTATATTACACAATATATAATATTGGCGATATTTAAGGTATAATAATTTTATATTATAAAATTTGGGCGAATTAATTATTAGAAAAATGGATATTGGCGAATCTCTTTTTTGGAAAAAGCATGGAATATTATCCCACCTGCGAATATTAGCCCCTAAAAGTTTCCCTGCTTGGAGTCATCTGCGACCTGCGACCTTCGACCTCGGGTCATTTGCAACCTACGACCTAGGATCATCTGCAACTTGCGACCTAGCATTATTTGCAACCTGTGACCTTGAGTCATCTGCGACCTGTGACCTCGAGTCATCTATGACTTGCAACCTTGAGTTTTATCCCTTCTTCATTCCTCTTTCAGCGATCTCTGGTTTTCACAGCAAGATGCCTTTTCCTACATATCAATCTTGTGCAAGTGACCAGGTTCGTTTGAGCTTAAAGTGATGCTCTTGAGGATTCGTGAGGATCCACCTCACTTTCAAAGGGTCCCCTTTCTTTCTAGGAAAACCCTGGCTCTTCGTGCAAACCAACAGCTTCCACATGGACAGTTGGAACCTCATCTTGTAGAGTATTTTAATGGTAGCATGCCAATGGAATCTTAATGAAATAGATACGTTGTTCAATGTATACCGATAGCACCTTTGACCAATTTACTGAAAGGAATAATATGAGAATGAGTTAGCTCTTGATAATAATGAGAAAAACAAGTGACTAGGAAAAATAGCTCATTCGAGGAGCCGTAAAATTGAAATATCCAACCTAAGGTATTGTAACTTATTTCAGTTGCTTGAGCATCTCGAAGTTCGGAAACCGACTTAAAACTTATATACCCTAGCACAGTCGAGAGACAGCAAGACAAGTGGGTGAGGTGACAGGGCTGGGCAGAAATAGGTCATGGGGATATTACCGACTGAAGGCCGAGTTGAAAAATTAATGGGTTGAGTGAACAGAGGGGGACCCGAAATTTTGAATATAACCAAAATTTTGGGTGGTGTTGTAGCGGCTACAACACAACAGGATTAATTTTCTTTGAATTTGGCATGTAATTTTCTTCCCTTTGGCCAGAAGAAGAACACCACCCCTCTCACCTCTGCCTTGAAACCCTAAGCTACTCGAAAAACAATAATTGACAGAAAATTCCTTAAAATTTCTGAAGAAGCTATAGTAGGGCACATGGGGGAGTGGATTTAATTGTAGAGAGCCCAAATCTAATAATGAGAAGAAGAAGCTAATGAAGCAAAATAAGATGGAGAAGAGGGAGATAATCCAAAAGAAGAAATTCAAGGAGGAAGACGGAAAAATAGAGGCACAAACTATGTTAACCACCAAAACAATAATGCCTAAGAAAGACCTAATCAAACCACAAATAGAAAAATGGAGAACTCCAGATGCCGTTGGGAAATCATTGGGATCACTACTCATCTTACCACCCTTAATATGATGGGAAAACTGAGATTGTGAATGAATTTTTAGAATGATATATTCGTTACTTTGAATTTGATAAATAGATACAATGGGTCATGTGGTTTCTCTTGGCATAATTGTGGTACAACACATCCTTCCAGACTTCATAAAAAATGTCCCCACTTATAGCACTTTATGGATATCATCCTCTATCCATCACATCACCCTTGAAAGGGATTCCAAAGGTTCAAGCAATGAAGGACCATGTAGTACACCAACAAGAGGTTCTCAAACTATTGAAGGAAAACTTGGTTATATCACAACATAGGATGAAAAAAAAATTGATCAACATCATAGTGTAAGGGACTGTGAAGTAGGGGATTGTGTATTTTTGAAGGTGCAACCACATAAATATATTTACCTCAAGTAACAAAAGAATAAAAATAAATTAGCACTCAAGTATTGTGGCCCCTACAAGATGTTGTAGAGGATTGGAAGTATGGCTTACAAATTCGAGTTGTCTCCATATTCACATGTACATCTAGTATTCCATGTTTCTTGCTTAAAGAAGGTGATTGGAAACAAGATTCCAATCCAAATTATTTTACCATATATTAATAAATAAAGAAGAATCATACTAAAACCAAACATAATCTTTGAAACAAGGATTAAGTAGTTGTGAAATCGAGCCATTATTTAGTACCTCATTGAAAAAACCCAATAATGGAAGAGGTGACATGGGAATATGAGTTATTCATGTAGAAAAACCTACAATTAGTCAAGTGTTGAGGAAAAAACTTGTTTAAAGTGGAGGCTCATGTTAATCCCTTAGAAAAAGACCCATGTTAAGCATTAAACCCATTATTAAGCCCTGGATATTGAATCATTACATTTATAGTGTTATATTAGTAGGTTAGCTAAAACATTTCATTGTACCATTTAATTATACTTGTAGCTTTTGTGTCCTATATATATTCCAAAGATACCTAGTATTAGGATTGCCATATCAAGAGAATTGAAAGATACGAAGTGAAAAAGTGCATTATTTAAAATATGTTGAGTTCTACAACTTTGATGAATTCCTAACCCTAGCATCCATTGTCGACGATGAGGGCTCTGTCCCTACAGCTGGCTTCCCTCTGCTCTCCATAGGGCGCTCTCTGAGCAGGCATGACATGGAGTCGACAGTTAATATGGGTGGCCCTTCTTTCAAAGAGCAGGTGTTGGGCTCCTCTCACACCCCTAGCTCTTCCTTATTTACCTGCTTAACCGCTTCTTCTGCTGGTCCAAGGTCGAATCAGGTTATTAGTAACAGAAGACAGCTTCAGGAAAATGACAATGCTTCCAAGCTCCCGGGCCTTGACATGGAAGGACATCAGATCAAGGGGACTATGGCAGGAATCTCTGTTATTCCCAGGAATCCGGAGGACCCCAAATCTGGTATCACAAAAGCGGACTAGGGCAAAGGACAGACAACAAAAGCCTATCACCCAAAGGCTGCAAAAATTCCAGAGATAATAATACAAAAACCGGATATAGAGGTATACAGAGATTATATGAAATAACATGCAGTTATCTATAAGTTTATGGGGATATGGCCTTCAGAAAGAGCTCTGAAAGGATGGATACAAGCTAAGTGGAAACCCAAAAGGGGCCATAGAACTGCAGCTTGGCTCGAAGGGCTTTTTCACAGTGGTGTTCATCTTGTTAGAAGACAAGGATCGCATTTTTTAGGGAGGGCCATACTTTTTTAACTCTGCTGGCCTTTACATGACATTTTGGAAGGAAAAATTCATGCCTGAATAAGAAGATTTCACATGAGTCCCAGTCTGGATCAGACTATACTCGCTCCCAACGGACTACTGGGCACCATCGGTGCTTCAAGCTATTGGTAATGGCCTAGGGGAATACATCAAAATGTCAGAAGGTACTTGCAATGGCCACTACATCTCTTATGCTAGAATATGCGCCTACTTAGATGTCTCAGGAGCTCTGCCCGAAGCCATTAGCCTGAACTTCAGAGATGAAATTTAACTTCAACCAGTGGATTATGAGCACATCCCATTCCGATGTAGGAAATTCCACAAACACGGTCACCTATTTAGAGACTGCCCACAGAACAAGCCACCTCCAAAAGAGGACACATCGAAAGCTAGAGATGATCGGGGCTTCACCAAAGTTCTTCATAAAACTAAGCAGGCGCGAAGGCATACAGTGGGAAAGGACGCACCCAAATAGACCATGCATAATAGATATGAAATCCTCACTTATACAACTTTGGAGAAGGGACAACCAAGCAATAGTGCAGAACACACTTCAGAAAAGTACAAAGACCTGGACACAGATATGGAAAACAATACTAATCTAGCTTCACAGGAACAAGTCACTCTAGAGGAATCCAAAATGGACTATACACAGGACCCACCTACTTCGGAGGACAAGGCATTAGAAGAAATACTGGTAGGAATGGATCTGCAAAAATTATCAAAGGAATGGACCACCAAAGGTTTTGAAGACATACCAGAGGACCAGCTCAAAAATATTGAACAAGCATACAATCTTCAACAGACTTTACAAAAGCAAAGAGAAAATCAAAACAAAGGTGGGAAGAATCAAGGTGGAGGCATCAAGGTGAATCTCAAGGTCAACACTCAAATAACCAAGGCTCAACAGAAGAGAAAGGGGCGAAAAACAGAAAATCAACACCTAGCTGAACTAGGATTAACCCTCATTAATGCTAGCAAGGTAAAGGCTCTCACTCTCTCTCCAAATATTTTGTCATGAATTGTACAACATGGAACATTAGAGGACTTAATAGCCCTTCAAAACATAGGATTCTCAAATCAAAAGTAATCTCTGGAACAACTGATATTCTTTTACTGCAAGAGAAAAAAAGCATTCTGGCTGATATGTGAACCATACAACAGACCTGCTTCAGAAAAAAGTATAGCCATATGGCCATCGCTGCTCAAGGCACGACAAGAGGCATTGCCACCTTTTGGAAGGACTCTAGGTTCCACTTTTTAGACTCTTTCACTTCCAAGCATGCCCTAACTACCATTCTTCAGGCCATAGGAACTAAAGAGAAACTTTTCATCACAAATGTCTATGGTCCCCATTTGGTTAAAGAGATACTTGCTTGGATCACTCAATTGAAACTCTACCTACACTCTTTCAACTACCAGATGAATATTCTAGCAGGGGACTTCAATATAATTCTGAATATGGAGGAGAAAAGAAAAGGTCTCTGTCGCCTGGACTTGGACTCTAGTGCTTTCCAAAGTATAATTGATGATTTTAAGTTCATAGACACCCCCACAAAAAATGGGGTCCATACTTGGAACAATCGGAGAGGGGGGTAGTGCTAGATTGCCTTTCATTTGGATAGATTTATTCTCTCTGAAGAGATTTACCTATCCTCTCTGGAAACAGAGGCTTCCATTGCTCCACAGGTGGGTTCGGATCATTGGCCAGTTGTGCTATCTTTTCAGATTTCCTTAAGACCCAAATATGCTCCCTTTAGGTTTGAAGCCTTCTGGATGTCCCACTCAGATTTTCAAGACAAGATAAAGGAATGGTGGTCTTCAGATCTTCCCCCACAAAATAGAAAAATGAATATCTTCCATCAAAAACTCAAGTTTGTAAAACAAGAGCTAAAAAAGTGGAATAAAGAAACCTTTGGGGATATTACTGTTGAGGAGGTAAATCCCCTCTGCGGACAGAGGCGATCCCTACTAGCCCAGATTAGGTCTAGCAACAATCAAACACGCTACAGTGCAGGTTCCTAATTGTAAATAAACCGACTTGCGAAGAAGGCTTACCTGGAATCCAATGCTGTTGTTTGTAGAAGAGGTGGTGCTCCCGTTCCTTTGCCCTGGTAGATCACAATCCTCACGATCTTCGTGATCGGACACCTGCACATGCAAGAAACAACACAAACGCAAGAATAAAATCCAGTATATACAACTATATGTCAGTCGAAGAGGACATAAATCATGAACATAATCAAGAACAAGAGTGGAACCATAACCAATAGTCGCTTATCATTAATGAGTCAAAAGAAGAATACAACCAAAGCTTCAACGCCGAATTCTCCTTTAGCGGGTTGTCAGCACAACATGCCTCGATAAAGCCTGTCAGGGATGGGACAAGACTCTCTCTCCGGATACTTGGCAATAGTCTCCTTGCTTGGATTTTGCCTTAGGGAATCAAGAAGGCTCTTGCAGCATAAGGATATGAAAGCTCTTGGGAATTTGGAGATTCTGGAACTTGAAGACTAGCTTGCAATGGAGATGAGCAAGCTTTTATAGATGGAGGAAGGGGAGTTGGGATCCCTATAATCATGGGATTGGCCCTATCATCAAGGAAGCTTCCATGAGAGGTGGCAAACCACTTCCTCTCTATGGAAATCCGTAGCCAAACCACCCAACTCAAGATAGATATCAGTCCAGGAATTTGTTAGGATGAAACTTCCGCCTTTTATATTTAAAAAACACCTCTTAATATGGTTGGTGCGGGTGCGTCTCTATGACAGAGCACCAATTGGCGCACCCTCTTTGGAGGATTTGCCCCCTTGGCACGAGGGCTGAACTATGGAACCGCGCCAATGAAGAAAGAGCTATTTTTAGGGTTTTTTTGTAGGGATATGTCTTCAGGGCAATTAAAGCTCATCTTCAGAGGGATGCAATGAAAGTATTTTCAAGTCTTGTCTCTTCCCACAGGTCACAGAATGAGCCCTCCAATGTACGGGATGGGGATTGTAGGGATGGTGACAAATTGCTGTGTAACAGATTCCCCCTAAAGCATGAGGCCCGAAAGAGAGAGAGAGGAGTGAAATGCTTTACGAGAACATGCCGACTGAAAACAATGCCATCGGAAAACCTGCGGAGAGAAGTACCACTGATTTCTCAGATACATGATATATATGCATGGTATGGACACAACCATCCATAACAGAGTGTACAATAATCTAGATCCAAGGCATGGACACAACCATCCAGTGAGGATCGATAAATAGACTCAGGTATGGTCGCAGCCATCCAATCAGTGAGTCATGTAAATAATCATATAATCCACAATATCGCAGCCTGGATTACAACAGACACAATCCAGGGTCTTGCGCTCCATCTCGACCCGAACAAAGTACAAGTTCAAGCATGCGAATATGTGAGCTGAAGTCGAACATGCAAGAACATCGCCTGATTACCAGCCAATGATGAAAGCTGTTAACAGACGTGAGAGGAACCACCAATAATGATAATGGCTCTCAAGGTACTATAGGTACAATCTACGGCGTGCGAATCAATGAGCTGGCATCGAACACCCGTAGAATCACTCGATCGGAGGCCAATGATGAAAACCCCACGTCGAATGTGACGAACCTGCCATTGAGGCATGCAGGCTCCAAGGTACCATAAGGGAGTCTCTAGATCAGCTTCCCGGATAATGAGCTAAAGTCGACATGAAGTGACCTTGATCGAAGGTGGGCCATAATGTTTCCCACATCATCGACATGAGACAGAGGAAAATGATGTTTTTTGTGAATCAAGATCAAACGAGAATCAGAGGGATGTTGATATTTGCAGAGGTCAACTTCTCTTGAACATATAAACGGCACGACAGTGGATTTGGTAGTATTTGACATCGACGGATCAGAGGTCATGGTGACTAGGAAACGAGCAAATGAGAGGTCAAAAGGGATTATCGAAACCCACGGAGGCAAGTGAAAAACGAGATGAGATGTCCCCAGCCCGACACGAATGCAGACAAGTGCCATGTTCAAGAGCGACATACTGCCGACACGACAATGATGCTGGTTCCATTTTCCCCCACCATTCTGGCAAGTACCCCAATCATTTTTGATACCAAGCTTGAAGGGGATAACATATGCTTGTAATATAAGTCCGCCCTTCGGGCGAATCCATCCTAATACATTTAACGAGCCCTAGGAAGGAGGAACTCGGAGAACGTCATTTCGACTGAATCCAATGTCATCAGGGTTTAACGAGTCTGAAAAAGGTAGAACTCGGCGTCTTTTCATATTTAGAGAGTTTGAAAAGACAACAGAAAAGTAAACTCCAGCAGTCCCTTTTCGTAAATAGTTCCTCGGACCCGAAAAGGTAGAAAACAATATCTGAGAAAACCTCCTAGTCGCGATAGGCTAGGGTATTCCTTTTTCGTAAATAATCCATCCCAGCTTGAAAAAGGGGTAAACGTATACTGTGTAGATGTCGATTCGTGTCCACTTTAACGAGATCGAAACGACAAGGGACTCGGCAATATTTTCAATTTTAGAGAGTCAGAAAAGAGCTGAAAGTTGACTCCTCCTGGAGGAATGAGTGGTATAAAGGGTAGCAACTGGTTCCGGTAATGATGGAACTGCTCAAAACAAATAAAGGTCAAGAGGCTGGCTAACAAGACCACTCATCGCAGTGGTTCCTCAGGAACAGGTAAAACATCCAAGTGAAGGCATATGATCGGCCAAGCAGATAGAGATGATGGAGTGAGAAAACCAAGGCTCATTTGGCAAAACAGGCTGATAAAATGGCAATCACAAGAGGTAAAATGGGGATGGTTTCATTTTTACACAAGATTGAAATCAAAAAACTTTGCTTGAGGTTGGTTTCATTTTTACACAAGCTTGAAACAAAGATAAACTATGCTTGAAACCAGTTTCATTTTTACACAAACTTGAAATGGAAACAAACTATGCTTGAAAAATTTCGCATGCCCCCAGCATGGTGACTTAATTCGAGGTACATGCCCCCCAAGCTTCAGTCCATATGAAAGGTAGATGGAGTGAAGGTTTAAATTATGAGATCAAGAGACAGACTCGACTGGGATTTTACGAGATCTAATCAAAGACTCGAATTGAACCAGGACGTGTTTCATTATTTTAATGAGGTTGACACATTAAAAGAACTATCCTCAGACACCCTTGTTTCATTTTTTAAGGAGCTTGACATAAGACAAGTAACTCTGCTCCGAACACCCTGTTTCATTTTTTAAGGAGCTTGACACAGGACAAGGAACTCTGCTCCAACAACCTGGTTTCATTTTTTAAGGAGCTTGACACAAGACAACGAACTCTGCTCTCCAACCTTGTTTCATTTTTTAAGGAGCTTGACACAAGACAAGGAACTTTGCTCCGAAAACCTTGTTTCATTTTTAAGGAGCTTGACAAAAGACAAGGAACTCTACTCCGACAACCTCATCATAATGAACAAGAAGTCATCGCTTCTAAGAGTTCCACTCCCGATGGAAGGAAAACATCCTAGAAGTCAGGACCCAATGCCCCCAGCACCTGATGCACAACGACACCGTCACTGAGTACAGGCATGGGGTAGGTAGCCACATAGTTGACCTGCGGCGGGGAAAATACAACGGGTGGATAAAAACCAGGAAGGGATGATGGTGGGCCAACTTCCATATCAGGACCAAAGAAGGAAAGATGATCAATGGTCACGATCCGTCTTTCATGTGGAAAAAAAACCACACGAAAAAGGGAGGAGACAAGCGCTCCCATGGCATAGGTGTAATCGTGCCCCAAAAGCACATTGAAATCTAAGAGGCCTGGAACAACCATCACATCCATATGAACGGTTTTACCTCCCAAAGTAACAGGTAACCTTGGAAGGATCCCTAACGGTTGACTCGTTCTTCTGTTAAATGCCAACAGATTCTGCGTAACAGGTGCAAGCGGTGGCTAACCAAAAGCTTGCCAGGTAGTGGAGGATAAAATACTAACAGACGCACCTTCGTCTATAATGGTGCTGGGTACGACCAGAACAAAATCCTGTACTGTAATCTCGAAAGGCACATAAGACGGAAGGCGGTATCCTGCAAATCGATTCCAATCAAAGGAAGCAACCAAACTACTCGGAGGGGCTACCATCGAACCGAGAAGGTCTTCCCCTGGTGTTACGAAAGAAGAAGGAGCATCCTCCACGACCTCCATCTCGAAGGCGGGAGGAGTATCCTCCGGGACCTCCATCACGGGAGGCGGAGGAGCTGCTTCTTGAGGTATAGGGACAGGAGAATATTTCTCCAAGTCCGAAGAATCTGAAGAGATAAGAAGAACCTGAGGGATGTGAGATCCACTCTTGACAGGAAAAACTTGGTGCACCATAGAAGGGGCCAGCTCAACCAATCCCACAACCAATGGCTGGTCGGGAATGGATTCGTGAATTTGAATTTTCGAGTGAGCGGAATTGACCAAGGATGATTCTTGACCAATCGTAGGATCAGCTGGTGGAGGACTCAAAGAAATCCGATTGTAACCAGCTGGCAGGCATGGTGTAGAACTGGTTAAGTTGTCAAAAACTCGCTTGGCTTCATCCATATATGGACAAAGGTGAATGGCATGGTGCCCTTCACACAACTTGCAGGGATTGGTAATCTTACCTTGCTTCTTAGGAGCCTTACCAGCAGCAGCTGAAGACGTGCCCCCAACCTGACTCCTGGAAGCCAAAGGAAATGGCGGGCAACCGTTGGACCATACTTCGAGTACCTTGGGAATGCCAGGGCAGTCTCGAAGAAGATGGTCTCTCGTGCACAACATGCAAGGGAACTTGACTTTCCGTGGAGGGTTGGAAGTTTTATGAAGAGGAGACTTCTTATGCACAATATCCGTAGAGCTAGCCTCTCCTTTATCATACTTCTTCTTCTTTTTCTTCTTCTTCTTCTTCTTAGCCACCTGGTTACTCGAATCCATACTTTCACCAGGCGAAGTAGAAGAGGAGGACGCAGAAACAGGCGAAGAAGGGGAGAGGTCCACTTTAGAATCAACATGATGTTGTTCAGATGGAGGAACTGATTGACCAGTATCCGGGACATTCAGGACCACAGAGGTTGAAAACAGCCAAACAGGCAACCCAATAGCTAACCCAGGAAGGGACAATGTTGCCATGTAAGGAGCACCAACATTCCCAAAAGGAGGAAAATGACCCGGATTCCCATCTGAGGGGATTCCTGGGTTGGTGAACTCTGGAAAAGTTTCCATCAAAAACGATCTTGAGAACAACACCCTAAGGAAACTAACTTTAACCAAGAATATTTCGTGGGCAGTTAATTTTTAAAAACATTGAAACAAAACTCTATTGTTTCATCTTTTAAGAGTCGAGAAACAGGCAAAAGTTGACTCTATCTCTTTCAGTTTTGAAACAAGCGTGAAAGGAAAAGTGCTTGATGATCTTTTCAAATTTAAGGAGTCAGATAAGATCAAAATGACTGCTCAGGAATGCTAGGAAAAGGGTGTACCAAATAACCGTGAACTGCAATATACACCTTGGTTTCAAAATGAAAGAGAAATCAACCAAGGACTTAACGTACGTGTAGGCAATCTCCCCAAATGCTGTTTCCGGTGTATCATGGGTATAAGGCGGCAGATTCAGCTTCCTACGGATAAAGGATAGCAACCTAGTGGGGTCTCCCTTTATATACGCGACGGTACGGGGAGCACAAGTCTGTACTAGTGCTGTCTAAAGCCAAGAGGCGAATGGCAGCTACTAGGTTTAACGACACTGGAACACGTCTCTAACCTAGACCTCTAAATGTTTCTTTAATGTTTCATGCTTCCTTAGGTAAATTGAGTAAATTTTAATGTTGATCTTCAATTATGTTTTGGTTTCAAGGCCCTACCGTATGTCATATGACAATCTCCTAAATGCAGCTGCGTGAGAAAAGAAATATTTCAATTCGATGAATGCTATCTAGTTAAGGGAAGAGCTTCAAACAATGATGCAACAAACAACAACACTGTGAACGAAAAATTTTCCAAACTAGATGACTTTCACTATCCAAAAGTAATTTCAAACATTCAACGATGCGAATAATGCAATGTAATCTATGCAAAATCCTCTTTTTAGAAAACTATGCAATTGTAATCTATGCACAATTTCCTTTTTCCTTTTCAAATGATAAGAATGCACTCAATGCATTTTTCGATGAAATGAGAATCTACTTAATGCACGCTTTTAACGAAAGAGAATGCACTCAAAGCGACTTCTAGTTTTCGATCATTAAACAATGTAATCTAAGTTCAATGATGGACCTCAAAAAATACTTTTCAATGCAATGTGATCTAATGCATTTTAACGAAAAGAAAAATATGAGACAAAAACTAAAAGAACGCAAATCTCCTTAATGAAGGATGAACGCAAAAGAGATGTAAACAAACACTAAGAATGCAATCATTGTTTTAAACACTTTGTAACAAAATTCCTCAAAAGGCGACAAAACATATGAGGTCAAACACAAAGAGGACTTCCAAAGCATGAGATCAAAACAAGGCATTCATTCCCTTTTACATCAAGCAATCATAGCAAGAAGACATCCCAAACAATGAGCAATGTAATCTATGCTCATACGAGGAAAAGACCGGAAGGGAAAGACACACTGGTGAAGGATTTAGGGAAAAAATCTCAATTTTCACACATCCTGAAATTGGCTCGACTTGTACATTGAAAAATAGCGCCAACTGGCACGACTTGCACATTGGCAACTAGCGCCAATGGCCAATTGGCGCGGGTTGCTAACTGACAACAAGCGCCAACGCCTGAAAATGAAAAAAACAAAGAATTTCTCCCAACCAAGACCAGACTTCACCACTTCAAGTAGAATCTCCAAGACTCAAATGAACCATGTGATCTAGGCTCAAAGCGAGACAGACACAGATCAAGCTCAGAAAGCTCAAAACAGAGTAAACCCTAGTACCTTACAGGATTGGTGCGACTGTAATGCTGAAACTAGCGCCAGAATAGAATTGGCGCAAGTAATACACTAGCAACCCGCGCCAATGGGCGCGACTGTCAAGCTGAAAAGCGCGCCAGTCGAGTTTACCAGTCAAAAATAAAAAAGAGCAATCCAACAAGCAGACCAATGATGATCAAGCTATCCAAAAGCCAAATTCACAGAAAGAACCAGCCCAAAAGAGCTGATCAAGCAAGGAGGATCAAGAATCGACCAAAAAGACAAGACAATGCTCCAAGTTTTTCAGTCCGTAAACTAAACCGGAGATGGACTAAAGTAGCGTTGATCTACTCTGCTAATGCAGAGAAAAAGCATTTCGAAGGCTATCTGGCTGTACTTCAGGCTCCATCTATAGCTTACAAAAAAAACAACAACCTGATTCCCCAGCGGAGTCTCCAAATTGTTGAGGAGGTAAATCCCCTCTACGGACAGAGGCAATCCCTACTAGCCCAGATCGGGTCTAGAAACAATCAAACACGCTACAGTGCAGGTTCCTAATTGTAAATAAACCGACTTGCGAAGAAGGCTTACCTGGAATCCAACGCTTTTGTTTGTAGAAGAGGTGGTGCTCCCGTTCCTTTGCCCTGGCAGATCACAATCCTCACGATCTCTGTGATCGGATACCTGCACATGCAAGAAACAACACAAACGCAAGAATAAAATCCAGTATATACAACTATATGTCAGTCAAAGAGGACATAACTCATGAACATAATCAAGAACAAGAGTGGAACCATAACCAATAGTCGCTTATCATTAATGAGTCAAAAGAAGAATACAACCAAAGCTTCGACGCCGAATTCTACTTTAGCAGGTCGTCAGCACAAAATGTCTCGATAAAGCCTGTCAGGGATGGGACAAGCCTCTCTCTTAGGATACTTGGCAATAGTCTCCTTGCTTGGATTTGGCCTTAGGGAATCAAGAAGGCTCTTGCAGCATAAGGATATGAAAGCTCTTGGGAATTTGGAGATTCTGGAACTTGAAGACTAGCTTGCAATGGAGATGAGCAAGCTTTTATAGATGGAGGAAGGGGAGTTGGGATCCCTATAATCATGGGATTGGACCTATCATCAAGGAAGCTTCCATGAGAGGTGGCAAACCACTTCCTCTCTATGGAAATCCATAGCCAAACCTCCCAACTCAAGATAGATATCAGTACAGGGATTTGTTAGGATGAAACTTCCGCCATTTATTTTTAAAAAACACCTCTTAATATGGTTGGCGCGGGTGCAGCTCTATGACAGAGCACCATTTTGTGCGCCCTCTTTGGAGGATTTGCCCCCTTGGCGCGAGGGCTGAACTATGGAACCGCGCCAATGGAAAAAGAGCTATTTTTAAGGTTTTTTGCAGGGAGATGCCTTCAGGGAAATTAAAGCTCATCTTCAAAGGGATGCAATGAAAGTATTTTCAAGTCTTAACTCTGCCCACAGGTCACGGAATGAGCCCTCCAATGTGCGGGATGGGGATTGTAGGGACGGTGAAAAATTTAGTAACAATTACCATTGAGAAAAAGGTCATAGAGAACAAAATGAAGGTTCTCCAACAAACTATCATTAAGAACGGTTTAACCAAGGAAAAAAAGAAAATTGAATTGGAGCTTCAACAAGAATGGGACCAACAGGCTACTAAAGAAGAGATTCTATGGAGACAAAAATCACGTATCCAGTGGCTCAAAGAGGGGGAGCGCAATACCTCCTTTTTCCACAAATCGATGATTCAACACAGGAAGGTCAATAGAATCCTTAATCTCACGAATGAACAGGGGAAGATGTTGGATACTCAACAACAAATGGAGGAAGAGCTTCACAGGCATTTCTCAAGTATCCTTAAGGAAATTAATCACAATAATGAGGTTCATATCATAAAAATTACAAAGCACATTCCTTCAATCTTAACCAAGGAACATAATCATATGAATCCTTAACCAAGGAACATAATCTTAACCAAGGAACATAATCAATAGAATCCTTAATCTCACGAATGAGAACGAAATGAGATGTATGATACTCAACGCAGATGAGGAAGATGTCTGAACATTTCTCAAGTATGCTTAAGGAAAGTAATCACAATAATGAGGAACATATCAGAAAAATTACAAAGCACATTCCTTCAATCTTAACCAAGGAACATAATCATATGGAGGAGTCGGAAGAGGTGGTTCAAGAAATGTCGAATGGAAAAGCTCCGGGTCTGGATGGATTCACCATCAAATTCTACAAGGCTTGCTTGGATACTATTAAGGATTCAGTGTATGATTTGGTGGAAGAGTCTCGGGTGAAGAAATCAATTTTCCCGTCTCTCAATGCCACCTTCCTGACTCTCATCCCCAAATCGGAAAGAGCCAACACCTCGGATCAATTCAGACCCATTTCCCTCTGTAATGTAATCTATAATATCATCTCCAAAATTATTTCCAATCGGTTAAAGTCTCTTCTGCCCCTCCTTATCTCAGCAGACCAGACAAGCTATGTAGAGGGAAGGCAAATAATGGATAGCATCATTTTGTCTCAGGAGATCATTCATACACTCAAAGATCAAGGGAAGCCATGGATGTTGATCCAGTTAGACATGTCCAAGGCCTTCGATAAAATTAACTGGAAGTATATCCGCCACATGCTTGCGGTGTTTGGTTTCAAAAAAGAGATCATAGCTTGGATCATGGCCCTAGTCTCGGGTGCCTTTTTCTCCATTCTTCTCAATGGCTCTCCCACTGCTATCATTAATCCCTCTCACGGCATAAGACAGGGATACCCCCTCTCTCCCTTCCTTTTTATCATTTTGGTGGAGGGATTAGGCAGATCATTCTTCGCAACCTCGGCAAATGGCCTGATCTCTGGTCTTAAGCTTTATTCTCAACTTCCGCCTTGAACCCATCAACAATTTGTCGATGATACTCTCCTTATGGGTTGCCCATCGCTTAAGGAATCCCTAGCCATTCAGAAACTCCTCAATGACTTTGCATTAGCCTCTGGTCTGGATTTCAATCACTCTAAATCCAAAATATTCTTCTTAAACACCCCAACTGCCATCCAATTGCATATTGCTCGGGTCATGGGTTTTCAAAGAAGCTCTTTCCCTTCCAAATATCTGGGCGTTCCTCTTACCAATAGGCCCCTGGCCTTTTCCAATTGGTAATCTCTCATCTCCAAGCTCAAAAATAATATTTCAAACTGGACCTTCAGGGCTCTTAATCTTGCCGGGAGATTAATCCTTGTCAAGTTTGTCCTCCAAGCCATGCCAATATATCTTTTCTCGGCTATTGCAACTCCAAAATCAGTCTCCAGCCAAATCAAAACTATCCAAAGAGATTTCCTATGGAAAGGTAAAGCCATCAACGGACGATGGGCTCTGGTCACCTGGGATAAAGTGTGCTCTCCAAAGCATGCAAGGGGTCTTGGTCTTAGAGACCCTGATCTCCTTGGTAGGGCCTTGGGTGCTAAAACTTGGTGGATATGGTTGAAAAACTCCTCAAAAAACTGGGCTCTCCTCTGGAAGGCAAAATATGCTCCCACGACTCCATGGGATTCTATCGTTAGGCTTTCTAGCAATCTCAAAGGATCACCGATGTGGAATAAGGCCTGGGAAAACAGACTGCTAATTCAACAACATTGTTTCTGGGAAATTGGAAATGGTCAGCAAGCACTTTTCTGGGATGATGCATGGGAGCAGAGCCCAAGATTGGATACAGAGACCTATAGACCCCTAAAAGATTACCTGAAGGAGAAAAAGAAAATAAAATTGAGGGACTACTAGAAGAATGACAATATTATAGATTGGAGGGAGTGGACGAATTTCAATGACCTCCTCCTAGACATATCCATCATTCTTTTCAGACTCTCATGCAAGAGCTTAGCAAGAGGCAGATTCAAAAAGAGGAAGGCCTTGACATTCTTCGATGGGGAGAAAACACAACAAGAACCTTCAGCATAAAAGAAGCTTACAATCTTTTACAAAACTCGACCTATATTCAAGAGGATATTAAATGGAAAAGATTGTGGAATTGAAAGCACTAGCCAAAGATCAGCCTCTTCATCTAGTTAATGATGCACAAGAAAAATCTTACATGGGACAACCTTCAAAGAAAATGTTTTCAAGGCCCCTCGATTTGCAGCCTTTGCTTGTCGAATTCTGAATCGATCAACCATCTTTTCAACACTTTCCCTTTCGCCTCTAACATATGGTCTTGGTTCCTTATTTTCTTCAAAACCTTAGACCATGCTATTCAATCCATACATACTACCCTGGAAGATTGGAGCTCTGATTTCTCTAGCCAACCTTTGGTCAATCTGGCTTGAAATCTGCTTTAAGGCATTATGTTTTGGGCAATATGGAAGGAGCGTAACTCTCAGATCTTCCGGAATGTGGCTTCCTCAGAAGAGCAGAGCATCTTTAGCATAAATATCATCATGAGGGATTCAGCCTCAATAGAAAAGCTCCTTGATGCCCCCAAACCGCCTTCTATGGTAGAAAAAAGGATTCTAACCTGCCTTGATCTTCCCATTCCTAGAAGTTCTTCCTCTCCCTTCTCTGCTTCGATTACTCGCTCGCCTCTGAATGTATGGTATCCTCTAGACCCACCTCTCCTCAAGTTAAACTATGATGGGGCCTCCAAGCACAATCCGAGCTCGGATGGATTTGGAGGGGTGTTTCGAAATGCTCAGGGTATCATCATGTGGATCTATTACGGAAATTTAGGTCACAACACCAACAATGTGGCTGAGTTTTGGGCTTTGGCTAAAGGTCTTGAAATAGCCAAGCAGAACAACTTTTGGCCTCTCTTGGTGGAGGGAGATTCTCACATCACTACCCAAGTTTGTAGGAAAATTCAGCAGGGGAGAAAATTAGAAAAAATCTCAAATGGCTGGCGTATTAACAGACAGCTCCAGCGGATAAGTGACAATATCAACGTGGAAAAATGGATCTCTTTCCATGCGGTCAGGAGAAAGGCTAATGGCCTAGACGATTACCTGGCCAACCAGGGGGTCACCACGCATGAAAGACTTGTGTCCAAGGATTGGACCTCCCTTGAGTATAGCGACATAAAGGATAATTGCAATGAAATAAGTAGGAATGATCTGATCAAAGCTGGTGTCCTTCCCTGGCCACCGATTCCTGACATCCATATCGATCATGTACCAAATCATGACTTAGGAGTGCGATCTCACAGACGAGAGATCTAGGCTCAGATAGGGAGGGTCTGTCATCCTGCATACCGCAATGAATTCACACGCTTCCATTAACCGGCCTACCATGCATCTTAGTCCTGGGAAGGTGGCTTGATTCCTTTCGCCCCACCCTATTTATCTCCCCGTCTGCAAGCTTTATTCTCATTCTTCTTTAGTCTGGTGAAGAAATTCCCCCATCTCCTCTTCTCTGATTTCCCTCGACTCCCTGCAGACGCTCTGTCTCATTCTTTTCAAGGCTTCCACCATGGTCCTCGCCGAAGACACCCCCCTCCCCCCCGTCCCCCCCGTCGCAGTTGCTCCTCCTATTGGGATAACCCTGCTAGACCACCCATGACCCGGGCTGAGACCCAGGCTCGAAACGTGGCTCGACATTTCAAGGAAGTCACCCCTGAGCCGTTGCAGGAATTCTAGGAGGGTCTGGATGCAGAGGTTGCGGCTCGGAGGCAGGCCACCCCGACGGAAGCGGTGGGTGATGAATTTCAGTGGATCCCGAACCTTGGTCTGACTCGCAGCAGGGAGAATCTCTTTACAAGAGCGGTCGACCTGCATTGGAATACTAAAAATCTCCTCTCTCTAGCTCTGCAGGAGCAAAACAATGTCAGCAAGAATTTTGAAAAGAATATACAGTCCCTGTCACAGAAGTTTGAAACCTACGTCCACACGGTTCATCACCTGCGCTTTGTGGAGAGCACCTCGCCACATTATGAGCTTCTGAAGAATCGATCCAAGCTTCAACAGAGCGCGAGTGTCAAAACAGAGGCAGGCCCTTCGAAGCCCCCTCCTCAGAACGCGGGTCATTCTCAGCGCTCCCCCACAAAATGGTTGGTTGGCACCCCTGAGCAGCCGATCAACATCGACAAGGATGGAATTGACGAAGCTGATACCGTGGATCCTCCGGGGATGTAGCTCATGTTGGTTTTTATTTGATATGCAATCTTTTTCCTTTTCTGTTTGTTTTGAGCCTGTGAGCTTGTTTTTTGTTGTCTCGAGCCTGCGTGCTCAGATTTTGTTGATAACATGGTTTTTGAACTCCCTACCCAGCTTCTCTTTCCCTGTATACCTTCCCCCTGGGTGTGGGATCCTTCTAGTAAAATTGCAGGTCCAAGGACTGTAGTCAAGTTGGCTCTTCTTTGTAACACTATTTTTTTCAATTAATGTGAATAGTCCCTCCGGAATTTACAAAAAAAAATATTTCCATATCTTATCTTATCACTAGATTGATTGTAAATGGAGGTTTCCTACTTCAAGTGGATTATATTTGTTGAATTATTATCATTTTCGAGGCATTTGTATGATAACATATTTATTATTATGAATATGGAATACTTGGAAAATCGGTTAACAACAACCAATATTCCATTACATCCTTATGAAATAGGAAGTCACATGGTGAATTCCATAGTGACACTTGCCCAAGGTCTCTCTAGTGTTGGCAAATACTGGAGTTATTTATCTTTCATTATGGTGTTTTTCTTATCATGTTAGCACACAAGATAGGCTTGGACTTATTCTACCATGTATTGTTTCACACTCCTAGTAGTAACATCATTCCACCAATTTCATTGTTCTTCGTGGTCCTCAGTGGCTTTCTAAAAATGGAGCGTAATACCCCCTTAAAAATTCATTTTTAAGGTTAGATGAATTAGATGCATACATGCAATAACCAAAGTATGTTATTAGTCTTACCTTCCTTCACCTACTTGATGATGTTCAAAGTTGCAAGATCCTTCTATAAAACCTCTTTGATATTCTTTTGCAAGTCGAAGAAAACCTACACCTAACTTCCCATAGGCATCAACAACATATCCTCCTCTAAGGCTATAAGTTACGTATTTTATCTTAAGGAATATGCTATTGTGTTCAAATTATCTGGTTAATACTTGATGGTCATGTGAAACTTTTCCAAGAAGTCTTGTCACCATGTTTTCTTAATTGAAAACCTTAGATAAGTCGCAAAGTAACTTATTTCCACATTTTCCATCTTCATAACAAATGAATTAACTAACAAGAAATGCATCCATGCTTATAACAATGTAAACTATGATCATATATTTAACATGAATAGGGTGCCTTTATTCATGATTTTTTAGCTTTTTGGTCTCATAGTCCATTGGAAGTTGTTCCTATGAAAAACTCTAGATTTGGAAAAGTTTGAAATATATGTTTGCACTCAAAACAACTAATTGAAGTTGGGAATATTTAGCACAAGTTTCATCACAATTCTATGCTCCAATTCACATAATGTTTCTTGGGAACTTTTCCAACCAATTGCACAACTTTCTCTATAGAAATTGGGAACAAGAAGGGCTTATAATTTAATTTACACTTAATTAAATTAGAAGGAAATTGTAATTCCACATCACATGACAGCTTGTATGAGTTAACTGAGTTAGGAAGAGTTAGTTAGCTCAATTAATTCGAGTTTAGGGTCAAATTGGAGTCATGTAGAGTTCACTCTGATTTTTAGAGGGTCTAGTTTTCGTTTATTTTGAGTTGTAAATTGTTTAACTTAATTATTTGTGTTAAAATCAGTTTAACTAGTTCCAACTGATGGATGATCTAGTGAGAGGTGCAATGAATTAAATATGATTTAATTCACATGCAGTGATCAATCAGATAACTGATAATTCGCTATAAATAATTGTTGCATGTCATTTCTAAGAGTGACTGAGTTGAGATTGGAGTTAAAGGGAAGTAGACTATCGGTTGTACTATTATAAAATTGTACAGGTTATGCATGAGGTCAACAGGATGCCTTAGATGAATTCCACAACCAATTCTTGGTAATTTCATAATTAATAGGGGCTCAATTCCCCCAGGAATGTGTAAGCTAGTTTGAGCAACCCAGAGGAAATTTTTTGGTCAAGTATTGTACCAAAATTGTTGGGATCAGAGTGAGATAGTTAGAGATAGTGTAGAGAGATATCAAGCCCGAGAGAAGCATCGTTGTTTCATATTATTGACTTAATGCAATATATATATAGTTTGGTTTTTAGTTGAGGCTTTCCCCAGATTCATCTTTGTGTTGTGCGATTGAATTATTTTTCTTTCTTGTTCATGTGATTATGCGATTTTAATTTATTTCCAAAAATTTTAGAATAGATTAAAGTATTTTGTTTTAGCATATAGCAATATCAATTGAATCTATTTAGATTTTATACAAGGTATCAGAGCTGGAATCACTATAGAAGAGAATAACTAGAGTTTTTTTTTGAACATGTGAATCGAATTTACATATTTATTCTTCAGGACTAGCAACATATCAGGATGTCTTTCTCTGGATTGAGACTCAAATATTCCCTTGAGGGTAATTCAAATTACATATCTTGGAAGGAAAATATGGAGGCAGTGCTATAGGAAAACAGACTGAAGGAATTCATAGACACTGATATTCCAGTCTTGCCTCAGAAGATGCTTAAAATCTTGATGCATGGAAGAAGAACGTAGAAAAGGTGAGAATGATTATGTTAGAAGGAGTTTGAGATCATATTGTCTCGAACCTCCATGGAATGGAAAATCCATATGCTATGTGGAAGGAATTAAAATATATGTTTCAGAATAACAGTGGCCACACGAAGCTAGCGCTAAAGTACAAGATCATAAAGATCAAGATGCACTAGAAAATTTGGCGCAATTTCCGACGTCCAAATCGTCGCTATTCCGACACACAGTTGTCGCAAGAGCGACAGTTCGAGGCCGGGAAAAACGTGGTTTTTCGTGCGGTCACCATTCCGACGCCTTTACAAAGTGTCGCACTACCGACACTTCCTCGTCGCTTCCAAACACGCGTCGCTCTTCCGACGTTTCCCAAACCGACGTTTGTAAAGTGTCACCATTCCGACGAAATTTGGTCCGACATTTTTAACGTCGCTCTTCCGACGTTTGTAAAGTCTCGCCATTTCGACAAAATGTCGTCCGACGTTTTGAACGTCACTCTTCCGATGTCTTTATACTGTCGCTCTTCCGACGTGTCTAAACTGTCGCATTTCCGACGCCGTACAAAAGTGTCAGAAGACCGACGTATTGCAAAAGTGTCACAAGACCGACGCTTTCCAGAAGCGTCACAATATCGACGCCAGGAAGAACTGTCACAATTATGATGAAATGTGGTCCGAAATTTTTAACGTCGCCCTTCCGACCTCTTTTTTCTGTCGCTCTTCTGACGTTTCTAGAACTGTCGCAATATCGACGGATGTCACAAGACCGACAAAAATGGAAATCGTTCAAAACGTCAGAAGAGCGATGCTTACAAGGTGTCGGTATGCCGACGGCGGCTTCAATTTAAAAAAAAAATGAAACTTTAAAACAGGACAGTAAATCTCCAATGTTTGTTATCACAATAAGAAATCAATGATCAGTGATCACGTCAAATTTTCCTCGTAGCGTGACGGGTCTAATAAATTTTATTATAAAGGTTGCTAGCCAGTGACAACTGGCGTAGCATTGAAGGAAATGCATTAAAGAAAATTAATTAGGCTGCGAACTCCAAGCCAACTGGCAACAACCCTGATAATTTTCCTTACCAACTTCCAAGTTGTGACTCGAGCTTCAGACTCCAAAGCTAAGAATTTTTTTTTCATCGTGTTGGAGAAGAGAACTGCAACCTGCAGCAAAGGAGCAATTCCTTAGTCTCACTGCTCAGGACTCGTAGTCATTCCTTGCTAACACGGTATGTGGAAATTTTGATAAGATAACTTTCTTCACCCTCGTTTTTACTAAATTTATTCTTTTGAAAAGGGCCTGGTTCCATTTCAGAAATTTTCAACTTTCAACTTCTAGAATTTGTACATATGATTTTTGGACGAGGTTTTGTTATTAATGAGGAGATAGTGTCTTGGTTCTATCTGTATAAAATAATTGCCTCTTTTTTTTCTTCATGTTCAGGGTTTTTGATTTTATCAAAACCTATCTCTCTTTTAAGCATGCCTACAAATTAATATATTCCAGGAATGTACACAATTCCAGGCTTCATGTACAACGTATTGTATCAACTATATTTTAACAAGTGAGCTGCATGCCCATATAGTGTTACAGATTACAGGGCTTCATTTGGAGAATAAATGATAAGCCCGGCAGCACTAAATCCAAGTAATTCCCCTCATCCCTTAAAAGACACCTCTAACTATAACTAGAAATTTCAAATAGTTAGTAAAGGAAAAGTACAAAGATATAACAGATATGTGTTGAGCCAAAAACCTGTGCATTCACAACAAAACTGGGATGGATAAAACTTAAAAAAAATTATGGACTTTGAAAAAAAATCGTCTTATGCATACAAAATGAAAGAAGCATTGGCATACTACTATGTTTACAAATTTAAGGATAGGCAGAGTGAGTCTCCGGGCAACACAGTTTCATGTGGAGACCCTAGATCCTTGTACCCACAATATCTAGTGACTTAAAAAATGATTGCCAAAACAATGCCTATGCTATGCATGTAAGAACACCACCTGTATAATGAGGGAGATGTAATATTTTCCAAGAAGCATATTTATACAGAGTGGTCCAAGATTGTGTATTTATGGAAGATACAACTGATTTTGGCATGAAACATGTATCCAAGATTTCAATGTGGCCTTATTTTAGAGCCCATTGCTGATTTACTATGAAACCTAAACTTTCAAAACAAACACATTGAAATCACAGGATCTCCATCACGAATATCATAAATATTAACTGTCTTTTGGGCACTGGTAGTAGATACCATAAGAGGCCCACATGGCTTGTACCACCAATGTTGATTCTTTGGCACAACATTTGCAAAGCCAAAATTTCTCCCCGAGACATCCCTCTCTGCCAAAACTGGAGAGATGGTACTGGACGTTGAAGTGAAGGCCTCTGATTTAGTATGGAATGCCATAATTTCTTTATTATAAAAGTCCCATGAAAAAAAACCTGAGTCCAATGTACAACCTGCAGATGCTGCCACAACATATTTACCAGAGCGACCATCTGAACCAGCTGCTCTGATCAACCAGCAATCACCCCACATGTTTGGGGTAAGCCCATATGGAGCTTTATATTCAACCTTCTCCTAGAGATTGGAAAATAACAATACTGAGTATTACTCATACATCAACTGCCCTTTATGTTAAGGGAAAATTTAAAGAGTGCATAAATATTCTTGAAATCCCAATCATAGTTTCTAGAAAATTTCAACAGTCTTTGAAATGAACTATATCCTATTTAAACTACATAAAATATTTAGGCAAATCATTTTTCTAAATAGAAATTGGTGAATTTTATTTCAAATATAGAAATTTAAACCATGAGAATAATCTAACCCCTAGGATTTTCCCTATTTCTAATAGAAAATCCCAAAATGTATAAATTATAACATCCATAAACCCCAAAATTAAGTACAATAATTAAAACCTCCACACCTCTGAATTTGCTATATCGTGAAAAGAGCAGCATCCATCATCATGGGAAAGAAAAATAGATTCTCCTCTGATACAAACCAGCCTGCAGTAGATGTCTTATGGCTGAGTTGATTCGATCGATCACAGGAAACCTCTTCAGTTTCTTCAATATTGCCAAAATGCTCTGGCTTGTTTTCCTGATCATCATCAAAGTTCATATTTTCATCACATTGAATTAGTTGGGGTTCATTACGATCAAGTCCAGTGCCTATTTCAGAGCTCCGGACATCTAATCCAATATTGGAACTACCATACCCGTTCCCATTAGAGATTGTAAATCCTGCTTCTGGCTTTAATTCGGTAATTTCAAGAGCACTAGAACTGGATTCAGTTGATTTAGACTTGGTATAGTTGTTCTCTAATTTGCATTCCGATACAACACTATACTTGTGCTTCAACGCAGAAAGAAATTCTGCAGCAATGGGATCTTCATCTATGGGGATTATGGATCTGCCCTCAAAAGCATCCCGAATATCTAATTCATTTTCATTCAACTGATCATGCAAATCCACCCTCGTCTTCAGCACAACAAGCTGAACTGAAGGCCGGTTTTTCAGCAATTTATGGTAGGGTAAAGCCTGTCTTCCAAATCTTGACTATTTACGTGTTTAATTGGTTTTTTCAGATACCTGGCCATAGAATCAAATGAATCCTGCGAAATAATAAACAATAGTAAGGCCATTATTTATTGGTTTGAAATAATAAACAACATGCAACAAACCCGCATAATTAGTAAATTATTTAAAGACAATGTTGGCAATATGTTTCCTGTATCCTATTATATGATTGTCCTTGATGGCAAGCTCTATATTTAATGGAGAATCGATATAAATAAGGACGAGTTAACTCATGTGTGAACATATGTATGCATCCTGATGAAGGATAATTGACATCCGTAAGAAACCATGTGATCTGTATGTTGATCGAGGAACCGATGTTAATACGGTTGACAGTGTATCCAAACTGGTAGATAGTGGAGTTATATATATTCGTTAAATATATGATGGAAGGGTCTACTCTATTAGTAAGGAGCTGACTAGCTTTCATGGAGAAAGGAACGAGGAGCGAGAGAAAACCAGTTATAACGCGAAAGAACTAAAACAGAGTATTTGGCATTGAGCTTTCGATGGAACACGGACTAACCCTTTGGAATCATGAACGGAACCTGGAAGGAAAGAGGTGGAACATAACAAACAGAAGCGCGATGGAACCCTGCGTGGAAGAGCGGAACTGTGACTGAGAAAACAGTAAAGGTGGTTTGTGGTTTCTATCGCACCACCTTCGACAGGCAAGCAGTTTTCAAGAGGTATGGGAGCGATTCCATAGAACGCGCGACATGTGTCCTTGTACGACTCCACAAAACCACTTGTCACTACGCGCCATCGCGCGTTATTGCTCGACCCAGGATGCCCAGCGATTTTGATAAGCACCATTGATCTGGGGAGGGGTCATCGGATGGTGTTCATTTGCTATAGATGCACGAAAGTTACCCAAGGTACGGCGCGCCATCGTGCGTTATCATCCATGCATCATCAACGAACGAAATCCGTCGGATCATTTGATGCCAAGCGATGTGTTCTCCGCCGTCGGATGGAAACGATCATAAGCGATGGGCCCTAGTTTTTTAAATTATGTTGATTGGGCTGTCGATTATGTATGTGGGGCCGGAACCAAAGGTCTATTTAAAAGCCTTTTGATAAAAGCACTGGTTATTACTATAAAGTTCTATTATATATTTAATTGCCAAAGGTTGTGAATAATATTTATTTATCAAATTCCACGAATTTGATAAATAAAAGAAAGGAAACCATCAGCGGCATGCTATTGGTACTTTACCTTGGCTATAGTATTATTTGGCGGAGATAGAGATTTCCTTTGGGACAATTTGAGCATGGAACAACAAAGATCGGGATTTCAATTTGGATTGGTTTGACTTTTAATAATACCATTAGCAATTGAATGGTTTTGACCCATGGTTTCAATAAAGGCGAAAGCTATATAAGGTGATGAGAATCATAGTACGAGGTGTGCATGCAGAGGCATTGTAAATAAAAATCTCTTTATGAGATCTGCATGATCGAACTTTGTTGTCTGATAACGCTGAAACCATGATGCACCTATGGAGTTGATCGAGGAAATGAAAAAGATCTAGGAAGATCACCAAAGAAATAATAAAGATCTGATGCAAGTTTGATGAAGAAATTGAAGAAATTCGGTGGATCTGAGGGTTGAAGTCTTCTGCATAGAAGTGGAAGCTTTCTGCCAGTTCAAGCTAGTGTTAAATTAGGGGGTCGAAGCTCCCTTCCAAGAGAGGCTGGAGAATGAGAGAAGGTTGAAGCCTTCTGCAGGTTGGTGCCTGCGTGCTGGTATGAGTCTGCGCCAGCACAAAATTGTAAGATGTTTTCTTTATAATAAATATTGAATACTGAGACAACAGTAGCGGTGGTTTTCTCCCAAATTGGGTTTCCACCTTAAATACTGGTGTTCATATGTGTTCCTTTTGTGTAATGGCTTATTCTGTTATTTATTTTCACATGTTTACTAAAAGAATGATGTAATAATTCAAGTAAAGAATTAACAGCATAATAAGATCTCTGGTGAAAAGTTTTCAGTTAGCCCTAAATACTGATTCAGCCCCCCTCTTAGTATTTTTCCCAACAGACAATAATTCCTACATATTAAAATATAAAGTTATAACATACCAGCTCATACTCGAACATAACATCTGTATCAATATTCTTCTGTATCTTCTTGATCTTCATCCAAATGATCGACTTCTATATCAACATCTGATTCAGAAACGGTGTTGAAATGATTGACCATGTCATCATCATCATCAATTATGTCATTTTCAATAATATCCTCATCAACATCATCATCAATAATTGTTGCCTCATCTCCTATGCCTGGTTCATCTTCTAAGATATCTTCTTCGTCTGTCCATGCATCTTCCTGCTCATCTGCCACTGCATCATCTTCTTCTTGATCAATATCATCTTCTTCCTCTACAGTATACTCTACTGGCCTTCCTCTTGGATCATATCTAATAGCAAATGACCATTCCTTCTCACTTGGAACCTCTAAGTAAAAGACTTGTTCGCATAGGCTTGGAAAAACATAGCGATCTTTTCCTGCTTCAAACTGCGATGTTTTAACCATTGGAAATGCATTGTCATGTTGAATAAGTGTTCTATCATCATCACGTACATTCATTCGTAGCCTATACCATTTGACGTCGAACAAAACTATTTTGAAGGAATTAAAGTCACACTCAACTATATCATCTAAGAACCCATAATATCTATTTTCAGATTCTTGAGGATGTTTGTCACTCCTGGAGGAAACATTAGTGACCTGGAATACTGCAGTTATCCCACTATCAAAAGTTTTCCTGTTATCATCCAACCGTTTAACGCGAAATTGACGATCATTGCACCACATAGCCTTGTGGTGTTTCAACTGCAATATGCCAAACATGAAAAAGATGCATTCTCAATTAATAATTAAACATATAATTTACACAACATGAAAATTAACTGAAAAATCAAACTTCTTGTCACATTATAAATAGGTGAATTAATTGCTTACCTTTCTATCTTTCAAACCATATGCTAAATCGATTTCCATGTCCGTAACATTCCCATCTCCACTACGATACGCTTCTCTAATCAATTCAGATAGTAGTTGCCATGATAACCTACCGTCGTTACGTGCTTTACATGTTTCAATCCATTCACTCATCCACTCAAGATTGTTTGCAATGTATAAAAGTAGTGCCTCATAATCTTGAGCACCTAAATAAAAAAACAATAATTCACCAATATTAATAAATATTACTTATAACCATGGTAAATTATATTAATTAATAAACTATGAAAGAATAAAACCTGAATGAATATAATGATCATATACATGATGTAAAAAAATGAAACATTATATGTATTATACATAATAAATCTTTACCTCTCACTTTCTTCATTCTACCTTTTCCCAACAGGTGCTCCTCTTCAAATTTTTTGATGGAGTTCACATCCCAAATGCAATCCACCGCCTTCATGACTGGCGCAGCTAATTTAGGAAGATAATGACTAATATACACCATGGATTGATACACCACATATCCCTCCACCATAGAACCCTCAGGTCGTGCTCTTTGTTTAACCAAAGCCTTCAAGGATTTCAGGTGCCTCTCGACCATCCACATTGACCTTGTGTGTACTGGTCCACACATTTCAATCTCCTGAACTTGGTGTATCAAGTAGTGTTCTTGTGCATTGAAAAATGTTGGAGGTAGATACTTTTGCATTTCACACATTAGCCGAGGAATTTCTCTCTTCCAATACTTTATTTCATCTTGATGGATTTCTTTCAATGAAAACCATCTGCAAATCATTATGCAAGGTTATTTCAATGAAACATAATATATATTTCATTACAAGTAAATTAATACATCATTTCATCAAGTACAAAAATTAATTGTAGCAATTAGATTTTGCGTATAAATCAAAACTACTTACCTCATGTATTTACTAAGACCATATATAACTTGTTTGACATTGTTGTCGAAGTCGTTTGGGAGAGATACAGGTAGAACATACTATAACAATAAAAAATGAATCATTATTGGTTTCCAAATTAAACAGAAAAAAGGAAAATTTAAAATATGTATTCAAGCAATAACAAACAAAAACATATACCAAAAAAATTACCTTAACAAAGGTATGCCAATCATGTGTTTTCACCCCACTGAAGTCACCTTTCTTCGTTAAGATATTATTTATGTTTGAAGCAAAACATGTTGGAAATTTAATTCTTCTAACGACCTCTTTTACATCATTGCTTTGTTGTTTTGTTAATAACCATGGAATATTATTATAATTTCTACCTCCATTGTTATTTGATCCGTCGATCACACTTTTCATTGCATGATTTGATTTCTCAATGTCAGCACAAATTTTGTCAATTTTATCTCTATCATGTGCACCATCTATGGTTCGCCATAACATTTCTGTCACATTCTTCCCAACATGCATTGTATCAAAAAAATGAGCTATTTTTAGGTCCTCATAGTAGGGCAACCTCGCGAATTGAGAAGGATAACATTTCATTCCAGGTGGAAGTACAATATTAGTACCTTCACAGCAACGATGACCTTGATATCAAATAATTAAATAAATCATAACAATATTAATTATAAAATACAATAAAATAAATTCATTAGTTAAAACAAAAATTGCAAAAATTACATAAAAAATAATATATATATATATATATATATATATATATATATATACACACACACATTACGTACTAGCTGCTCGACGATTATTAATTCTGTTATATTCCAACATCCATAACTGAGGTGTCATTCTTCGTGGTTTTAATCTAGTTTCTTCTTTATCATTGAAAAGATGTTTTTCAGTAGTACGATACTCATGGTTCCTAGGGAGGAAGTGCCTAAACTCATCAAACACCATCTTTTTTAAGTCTGGTGAATGATGATACTTCATCTTAGGGCCACAAACTGGACATGCAAATCTACCCTTTGTTTGAAGACCTGCAATAGATGGATCAATAACAATTAATATACTATGAGATCATTTTTAAAACATGCAATATGGTATATCTAATTTAGATAATTATGTATCATATTAAAGTGCAATGAAATATTACATACCATAAACATGTGTCAGTCCTGGGGCATCATGAATTGTCCATACAAGCATTCCACGACATTGAAATCTCTTCTGCTTGATTGGCTTAGTGATGTCATACATAGTGATGCCATGCCATAACTGTATTAGCTCATCGATAAGAGGCTCGATATATACATTCATATCTTTGACCTGGTACTTACCTAATTGTTCAAAATTACGGAACATAATAATTACTCCCATGATATATGTATATATAAGTAAGTAAATAAATAAAATATATATTTATTCAAACAATGAGAGAAATGAAAATGTTACATTCAAAGAAATAATGTATCAAATACCTGGAATAATCATAGTCAACATTATGTGCTCCCTCTTTATTGACATCCAAGGAGGAATGTTATTGTTGATAATGAAAATAGGCCACACTGAGTAAGTAGATCTAAGCTCTTCGAATGGATTAACACCATCAGCTGCCAATGAAAGCCTGACATTACGAGGTGCATTTTTAAAATCTACATATTTTTCCTCGATTTCTCTAAATGCAGAACCATCTGCAGGCATTCGAAGAACACCATCTCCACTTATATTCTTTGCATGGTAATCCATAAACTGTGCTATGCTGTTACACCTGAACATTCACTGCAAACGTGGAATTATGGGAATATGACGAAGAACCTTTTGAGGCACCTTTTTGGTTAGTTGATCTGTTCGATATCTAATGGTACCACATTTCGGACATTCTGTTTTCAACGCATGTTCTCCATAATATATAATATGATCTTTAGGACATGCATCTATAGTGTTATATTCCATTCCAAAGTGTTTCATAATAGCACGTAGATCTCGATATGTTCGAGGTAAAGTATTTGGCGATGGTAACAAATATTCACCGAACATTCTACAACAGAAACAAAAAGTAGTGTCTTGTAAAGATTATTAATCACACACACATATATATATATATATATATATATATATATATAATAGTTATTAAAACTGGAACCGGTGACCGGATCGGTGGAGCTAATGAACCGGGTTTCGAACCGGAACCGGTCTAACCGGTAGCGATTAGATCTCAATGAACCAGTTTTTAAAAAAATACATTAAATAATTATTTTTTAATAAAATGAAAAAAATAAAAAATAAATAAAAACTATTTTTAAGATTTGCAACCATGATTCCAAGCCAATAGAGACAAAATATGAAAAGTTTGCTCATTTATATACCATGCAAAGGTGAATATATCAAAATGGCAGCAAATGCAATACATATCATCGAAAAATACATAAGCAAACTTGTTGAAGTAATGTATCAGGTTTCTCTTATATTATTCACTGTGTTTTATTGCTGAGTTAATATTATAATATACAATTTTTCCCTGCTCAGATCTGTTGTCAATTCATTGTATCAACCTTAAAGACAATTCTAGGTTCAGTATATATATATATCAGACTAGCATTTTGAAGATCTTGTATTCTTCATTATCTATGTTTGCTTGCCAATAAATTTCTAGAAAAACATCTACAACACTTAGAGGTATTGAATTGGTTTATGAAACCCACTATTAGTGCTATTTGTAACAAGTCGAGAGAGCATTACAACTTCAGCAGTCTTCTCACAATGTGTTTGACAAAATTTATCACTAAAAAGATTCATTAAAACCCAGAAAACTCAGTAGCCAGTTTAGTGCATTTCCAAGCGGGAATTTTCTAGTGGTCAATTTATTATTGCCAGTCACATTTTCATTAGGTTGTATGTTGTTGTCCCTTGAGTGGCGTTAGACCATTTGCATCAGTCTTGATGCCATGATCAAATTGCTTGTATGATGTGTGAAAGGTTTTGTATTTATGCTGTTGCTATGTGTGAGCAGAGAGAGAGGGTTTGACAGTTCCTAGCTGAGTGTGAAATAAGGTTGCGGCTGATTGTTTTGAGAACAGAAATTGTCATCAAGTACACTTGATGAGTTGCATGCTGCCAGGGATTTTATGCTAGCCAGCCTTGTATTTATCAGTCATCATGTGTATTGTTGCTACTATAAGGTGTTGAGTATGAGTTATTAGACAAGTTTGTTGCTAGTATAATAGAGGAATTTGTAGCTCATGGAGGAGACACTGAGGAATTTGCAACTCATGGAGGAGCACCTAACCGGCCGGTTAAGTACGGAACTGACCGGTTTATGCATAAACTGGCCGGTTCCTTACTTAACCGGCTGGTTAGGTTCGGTTAACTGGCCAAAACAGGTGAGAATAGGCTATTGACCGGGTTGCAAGGCCGGTTCCAACCGGCAGCCATCCTGATCGGCTGGTTTTGATAACTATGATATATATATATATATATAAGTTATTATTTTACACATTTATTACAACTAAAAAAAGGGAAAATAATCAACATTTACATATATGTGATCATATATACATATTGCATACCTTAGGAGTTGTGTCATACATCTGTTCGACAAATTATTCATAACCTTTAAGTTCACCAGCAAGAATAGCAGAGAGCTGGTGAACTTAAAGGTTATGAATCATTTGTCGAACAGATGTATGACACAACTCCTAAGGTATGTAATATGTATATATGATCACATATATGTAAATGTTGATTATTTTCTCTTTTTTTAGTTGTAATAAATGTGTAAAATAATAACTTATATATAAGTTATTATTTTACACATTTATTACAACTAAAAAAAGGGAAAATAATCAACATTTACATATATGTGATCATATATACATATTGCATACCTTAGGAGTTGTGTCATACATCTGCTCGACAAATTATTCATAACCTTTAAGTTCACCAGCAACAATGTAGCAGAGAGAAGAGTTGCATTTGAGTGTTCAAAAAGTCGTTCACTTGACCTTTCAATCAGAGGTACATCATAAATACCGTCACTACTATCTCCACCATCATCATCTGACTCACCATACAAGTCTTGGAGCATTTGATTTGTCCCATCATTAATGTGAACTGTCTCATTACTTTCATCATGATCTACCTCCATGGGATCATTAAAATTACCTTCATCATTCGCTTCATGTTCTTCACCTTGTACAACACCATTTCCAATACTAATATTTGTTGCAATATTCTCTTGTACTGGTGCAACATCATCTAATCTACTACTATTTTGCTATGGAAGTCGGTTGATCATCTGCAAAAATTTGGGGGGCAACTGTGCCTTTATGAAAATTACAAACATTAATAATTAAACATTAGTGCGCATATAAAAAATATTAAAATAATATAAAATTTTACGATATAATCAAAATGAAGATAGATAATTAATTACCACGGGACGATAGTCATTCGACCCACCATCAATGTGCCCATATTTCCTACAATGCACTGTTGTTGTTGCTATTAAAACTCTAACATTATTTCTCATACAACATTTTTTACAAGGGCAATAAACTCTGCCATCACCCCTTTCACCCTTTTGAATTGCTTTTCCAGCTCCAATGTTATCTTCCATTGATGCAAATTATCCTATAAAGAAAACAATAAATCTCTCTCAATGGTGTAGAAAACCCAAGACTTGTTGAACTCAATGGGAGCTCAATATATAAGCAAAAAGAAAATAAAAGTGGGCATTTTACAAATTGTGAGCTTTTTACAAAATGTGGGCTTTTTACAAAATTGTGGGCTTTTTACAAATTGTGGGATTTTTTTATTCTTAATGCTTATGGTTGATATAAATATTAGAGCATGGAAGTTAAATGTATTAATTATGCTAAAATACTGAATAACAGCTTGAGAGTGCTCTTCAGATACTGTACGAATGCACCAAATTAAGGTTGTACCATTACTAAAGATAAATGGCCAAAAATAGTCAATTTTGATATCGTGAAGTTATGTATTTCTCGGTAGCAAACTAGGGATAGGATGGAAAATATGAGAGAACTAAGTTCCAAGGACTAAAAAACCAAGGCCAACATAGTTCTGCCTTGAATCAGAGACAAAACAAAGCTGCCCCAAAAAGTGTTTGAGAGCACCCATTGAAGCTCCTATATATAGCAGAGTCAACATTTTCCTATTGAACAAGTTTGTATAGTCAAAGCCACAACAAGATCAGATAGCCACGATCCTAAATGAGAACCAGAGCCAAAGCTAAGACAGATCCACGTTTAGCAGAACAAGACAGCCATAATAAAGGATTTGACCACAGAACCAGATCATGAGAGATAGCAAGATTCTTGCTTCCACTGTGGAAATGTAGAAACTATACAAGGGCTTTGCTTCCAGCAGATTTCATTGTGACAGTAATTGCTATGGTGTTGTAAGCGCTCATTAGTAGAATCTTAAAGCCATTCCGGAATTATTTTAACCTGGAGAGGGTTTTCTGTGGTTATAAATCCTCATGTTCAAATTCCATTGTCGATTGGTTGTGTTTGATATTATGGTTTTACTGTCCGCAGTTGAATTTTCGCACAGAAAATTATCAGTCTAAAGCGGAGCAATTTTGCGATGTTTCTTTTTCTTCCTATTGTGAAGTATTTCGCTCAGAACTCTACTCATTGTAACAGAGGTCTTGGGCATAGAACAGGGGACTTGGGTTTTTTGGAATCAAACTTCAGGTTAAGATGCTCATCTGAAGAATGGCACAGTGAGCCTTAGCATGGAGTTGGGAGTACCACTTTGAAGTGCAGGTAGGGCATTGTACAATAGACCAGTTAGATTTCTGGACCCTAATACAAAAGTTTCTTCTTCTTTCAAAACATGTTTCTCCTTTTCTGTAACCAATGTGGGTCTTGTTCTTGTTTCAATTGGGGATGGATGAGCATTTGTTATTGCTCCAGATGATCACACTCTGGGTAGCCCTGGAGGCTATTTGGGGGTGATGAGTCCAATAGGTCTCAATGAACTGTTGCCCTCGCTGGGGAATACTATTGCAGTGAAATTTGATACTATTTTTGATGTTGAATTCCACGATCCTAATGGAAACCAGTACCTTCAGCTCCAGTACCTATTCACAAAAGAGGGTGCCATAGTCATTCATGCGTGCAGAGAGGGTGAATTGCAGGAATTGCAATAGGAGGTGTTGTTGTTGTTGCATTGGCCACTAGATTGTTTGTCTGGTTCTGTTACAAGCGCAGAGTATTAAAAAGGACAGACAAATTTAGTTCATATATTGTGAATTGCCTCGAAAATTCACCTACAAAGAGCTCATAAATGCTACGAAAGAATTTTTTTGAATGTGATTGATAATTGATAATTGCAAGCAAGGGTAATCCCCTTGTGAAACCCAAATTTCTGAGCATTTTCTAAAACCTGATGACGGAGTCATTGTAATGAACAAGCGCCTAGGTCCATATTACGTCCAAATCTACCAAGCACCAAGATCTATAAAAAAAAAATCCACAGTATCTGCGAAATAAGAAGAAGAGGCAGAAAATGCGTTCTGCTTACTTGTTCGAATAGTGGTTGGGGTTTACCATGGCAAAAATTTGACAGAGCCCATGTACCATTTCGTATCATTGAAATTCTGGCAGTATCATTCAACTGGGCAAGCACCTGCCTCGGAGCTCCATGACTGAGGGCAAGATCCCTAAATGATGCAGAGTCTCCAGCAATATTTCCCAAAGCCCAAACAGCCTTACACGAACACCAGTTGAACTCAAAGTTGGGTATTAGTTTTTAAAATCAAATTCCAAAATTACAGACGTATAAAGATAGTTGGGAAGAATAATTTTATGCCTCTAAAATGAACGTGCTACCTGTTCTCGAACATTATCATTCCCAGAGGCAAGAAGTTCCACAAATATAGGCAGTGCCCCGTAATCAATCACAACCTTTGTATTCTCAGAGGCTCCAAAAAAACCCAAATAGGGTCAACCTTACTACAGGAGGAAGGGCCTGCAGTAAGAACTTACCATTTTGCAAGAATTGATGGTGAATTTTGTTCTGCAAGAGCTGAGGGTGAATGCTGAGAGCGAATGTTGTTCTGCAAGAGCTGAGGGCGAATGCTGTTCTGCAAGAGCTGAGGGCGAATGCTGTTCTGCAAGAGCTGAGGGCGAATGCACGCGTGATATCAGACTTTAATGTAGTTTTTAAAAAAATCATTTTTATGTAGCGCGCATTTTAATTTTAGCATTTCAAATCATTTTTATTTGCATTTGATTTTTGCATTTCTAATACAAGTGACAAACAAATTTCTACAAGAGGTTGAAATTTTGACTAGATAGCCATGAAAGACTAATTAAAATGGCTTAAAATGCAAGTGGAACTTCAAAATAAATGTAATTGAAGGTTCTCTCCACTAAAGTTTTGCAAAAGTGCTTACATTATTTAAGTTATCTAGGATATTTTTTTGTATTATACAATCAAAATTAAATAATGAAATAGTTGGGTAGTCTTATTGTTTCAAATTAGGACATAATTTTCAAATGGTGATGAAGTTTCAAGTGATGATTAACTGACAATATTCTCCTTTCCTATCCTTGAAAAAATATACAAGGTTCCCTATTTCCACATGAAACCCTAACTCATGTAGCAGCATAGGACCAATCCTCCATTTTGCCTGTCATAAGGCATTTTGCACATATTTGACGACTAGAATTTGCGGATTCCCGTTTTCCATGAGGTGCTAGGAAGGATAGAAGACTTAATTTTGACGTTTGAAATTTTTTCAAAAACGTTCTTACGCCCTTTAATTTCCACTTATCAATAATTTTGCAACACTAGTCCATTTCGCAATTGCAAGGTTGTACTCAAAAAGTAAGGAAAGTTACTTTTTTGCTCACTCAATGATCCAAGTGGACACTGGTGGCCACCCGCCTATTCCACTTGGGGCCCCACCATTGTCTCTTTCAGTTTTTCAGTTTCGGCACAACTTACTATTTTTAGCAGATTTTCGGGTCCTGAACTTCTGGAGCCGTTTTGAGGCCCTAAACGACGTTTTTTGGGCATCGCGCCTCTAGCAAATATCATTATGTATCATTATGTTTCGGAATTATATTCGTGGCGAAAGTTGTATTCCTCTGATATATCTTTCTAATGATGTATCATGTGCGTCAAACAGAGATAGTATGCCAAAGTTACGTCCCTGGGAAGTTGAAACACCAATTTACCCAAACGAGGCCCATAGTTTTGGCACTTCATCTCCTAGGGTTTGGTTTTTGGATGTTTAGGGTTCTCCATTGTTTCTTAATAATAAATAGGCCCTTGAGCCTCATTGTAACTCAGTTCAGAGGCCTGTAGCTTCCTCATCTCTCCTCAGAGATAGCTACCAGCGCCCTAGCTAGTTTTATTTCCATTTTGTCTATAAGCAAATTTCAGTTCTTTGATATTAATAAAATGAAGTGTTATTTCCACTGCATCTCTGTATTTATAGTTATGTGTTTATTCTTTTGCATTCCTGCATAAATCCGGATCAATGGTATCAGAGTGGTCTGCTTTTTCTCGATCCTTCTTTGCATGTCCCCAATGAGGTCGGGGTATAAGGAGTTAGGGCTCAATCTGGTGGAACCTTTGCAAGATCAGCCTCGCAAACCCCGACAGACGCCCATGGGGGACGAAAAGAAATATGAGGGAGCAAGAGATCCTATCAAAATATTGCTCAAGGAGGCCCTCGAAAAACAAAGGAACACACGATGATGGATAAATTTTCCCAGATCCTTCAACGGCTTCCCACCGGTGGCGCATCTACATCCAGCAGCCACTCTGGAGGTGTGACTCCTTTTAAGGTACAAGTAAATTTTGACATTCCCATATTTGAGGGTCAAATAGATGCAGATGTTATAGATGGATGGTTGAATCTATTAGAAGGATATTTCTTGGTTCATGACTTTTTTGATAGGGAGAAGATTATTTTTGCACTCCTCAAAGTTGCCCCCCATGTCAAGGACTGGTGAGAAAGCCACTGTGAGAAAAAGGACGAGATAGAACCCTCTTTGTTCTCGGTCGTACCCACTTGGAATTATTTCCGAGATGTTGTCAAGGAACAATACTATCCCGTGGGGATCTATGAGGACAAGTACATACAATGGACCAAGCTACGGCAACAAAGGGATCAAGATGTGCATGAGCTGACGAATCTATTCCATACCCTGCGCACCAAGTTGGGTATCAAAGATTCAGAGAAACATCTGGTGCTAAAGTATCGCAGTTGTCTGCATAGATACATTGAGGAGGTAATGGAGTTCCTCGACATCTCCTCGCTTGGTACAGCATACCGGTATGCTGCCAAGATTGAGCAGAAATTCAAACAGAAGAAGCGAGACTTTGGATCTGCGAATCAAAAGCAAGGGAAAGGTGCTCCCAAACCACAGAAAAAAGGACAGAGCCAAGGCACGGTGACTCAAGACAACTTGTCGAAGCCACAAGCAAAGAACAACACTGCAAAGCCAAAGAAGGACATGGGAAAGTGGTGTGAGTTCCATATTAAGAGCTCCACTCGCAACACAAGTGAGTGTCGGGCCAAGCAGTCGTTGATGGCCAAGATGCGGGCTTCTGAGTTAGATGCACGCTCTGACTCTGAATCAGAACCTGACAAGGGGAATGACAAAGGGAAACAGATTATTGATGCGGAGCCCAATGCCACTATTGCCACTACAAAGATCCAGAAGGAGGAACATCTCTTCCACTCCCAGATGTGGGTAAAGGGCTCCCCGATACAGTTCATTGTCGACAATGGGAGCCAAAATAACCTCATTTCGGTAGATGCCGTGAAGTGTTGGGCTTGCCGACCACAGCTCACCCACATCCATACAAGATCTCCGCGTCAGCGAGCAGTGCCGCCTTCCCTATAGCATCAAGCCCTTCACGGATGAGGTATTATGCGACGCTATTCCTATTGATGTTTCTGATGTATTATTAGGACAACCATACTTGTGGAAGCGTCATGCGGTGTATGAGTCTCGACCTTGTGCTATTATTGTTACTTTGGGAAATAAGTTGTACAGGATACCAGAGGTACCACCTCCTGCTACTATCTCTTTGGTTACTACAAAACAATGCAATAAGCTCATTTCCCAAACCAGGAAATTCATTTTCCTGATGATCCGCCCCCAGGACAAGAAGAAGACTATGGCCACGACCTCCAGAAAAGGTTCCTCTGCACGACAACAACAAATGGATAAGGTTGTGGAGGAGTACGGGGACATTTTCACCTCACCCATAGGGGTTCCTCTACACTGTCAATTCAAGCACCTGATTGATCTGACCCCAGGTGTGCCGCTACCCAACGGACCGATCTATCGGTGCTCTGTTATGGAGAAAAATGAAATCAAGAGGCAGATTCAGGAGCTGCTGCAGAAGGGTCACATCCGACCAAGTTCATCGCCCTGTGGGAGCCCGATAATTTATTATTGTGAAATCATAGTTCTAAATTATCTCTTTTTCTGTGAGCAATGTAATCTATTAATTGTAAGTAGATTCATTATAAAAATTCAAACTGATTTTAGCGTGAATGATGACAATTTATATATTAATTTGTTTTTAAGAGTATTTGTATTATGTAGGAGCACTGGAAAGATAAATCAGGACTTCATTTTCTGTTTTTCTTATTTTATTGGGCTGAACTGGAGAAAATTGAATATGAATAGTGAGTTAATTGTAAGATCAATGGGCCAAGGTCATACATCAACATTGACCATAGTGGGGAAGTATAAAAGCATGGATATTCATGCAAGTATAGTTATTAATGTAAGATCAAAGTTAACTCTTAGCTTCACTAAAGAAATAGAAGGCAAAGATCTAGCATCAACTGAAACTCACGTGAAAAAGTAGATGAAAAATTTACAATCATCCAATGGAGAGGTAATCTATAATTATCCAGTAAGACTCTTGGCTATGCCTTGAGACTAAACTAATTCTCAATATTTTTGAATAATCATCCATTGGAATTTAGTAGGAAAACCATAGTATATCATTGTCCAATGGCCATGCAAAAATATAAAAAAAATAATATTTGTTGGTTGTTTTTCAATAGGTGGACCATGATGGGACCATTGAGAAGGTGGGGATGTTTTTTTAATCATGGAAGTGAGGTTTAGTAGATTGATAGTCAAGTTACCTTTCCCTATAAATTTTCTCGATCAAGTTATTCATTCATTGAACTTTGATTCATTCCTACTGTTTTGATACACAATCCAATCCAGTTGAGTCTTGAGTATTCATTTAGAATGGCATTCATAGGTTGTCAAGAAAGAGGTTATCTTGCACATGCACTCTTATTTTCTTGGTATCTTTGTAACTATGTTCAGCCCGAGTTCTATATTTTTAAATTATCATAATAGTTCGTGATTATTAGGCTTTTATTTTGTCTTTTAAGAATTTTAATTTAATTATTATTAATCATTAAATTAAAATAAAATAAAATATATATATATATATATATATATATACATATATATATATATATATATATATATATATATATATATATATATATATATATACATATATACATATAGTTATTATAGTTATTAAACTTTCAATAGAATTATTAAACTTTCAATGGTACATCAACTTTCATACATGAGAACCCGGATGCGGGTGAAGTTGGTAGTGTTTAACGTGATGGGATGGGGGTGTGGCATAAGGGGAAGCCACTGGCCCACCCGCAAGAGTGTTGTCATTCAGTTCTTAATGTCGACTGATCGGCGTTTAATGCCATTTACTCTTGGTGCTTGAATAAACCATAGTCCCGCTCCTCGATACACATTCGCATGCCACGACATGACTCAACCTCCAGTTCATACTTATGGTGATTTATTGCAGTCAATTCACAGTTTCACGGTAGACTGGGTTGTTATTATGGAACGTCCCTCTGGTCTGAACAAAATTCCCCCGCCTGTGAATCTGTGGTGCTCTCTAGGAGCAGGGCTTTCTAATGTTCGCACTGTAACTAGTAAGAGGAGATGTCTCAATTGTTGTTTGGATTTTGGAGAAAATCTCCACTTCTCCCACGTTAGTTCCTGCAAGCTTACTTCTGTCGCCCTGTTGCCCCTCTCGCCTCAGTCTTCTGTCCATCTTTTGCCTCCCTGCCCTGCTATCTCGAGTGCGACTATGTCACACCTCAGGCAGAGAATGCGCTGCCGAAGAGGCTCCACGAGGCGCCAAATTCGACGCTCTCCCTTCACCTCTGGCACCTCCTCTGCGTCTATCTCCCACTCTGACAGTCAACCTAGAGGGCGCCTTCTCCGCTCGGGCCGTCGCTTTGCTTCTCCCACTCCTTCCGCTCCTCCTGCTCAAACCCACACCGCGCATTTTTCCTTTAACAGCACTCTCAATCAACCCAGGGTGACTGCCTCAATTACGGTCGTCTTTCGTGAAGAGCCTCAGGAAATTGTTCCCAGTTCTCGCCCGGTGGAATGCAGCCTCTCGGCGGCTCAGGATTTGGCGCAGTTTGTTGGGCTGAAGCACCCTGATAGTGCGAACGTGCAGGGTTAGATGGGCAAGGCCACGCAGGACCTGGCGAACAAGGAAGCGATGGGTCAACCTACTGAGAGGCAGGACGCAGTGCAAGCGAGCGAGGTGCAGATTACTCCTCCTCCTCCCGGGAAGGTGATCCATTCTATTGCTGACATGTATAATGCTGACGGGGAACCATATGAACTCTGGTGCAGAGTTGTCTACAAACCTCCTGATGAATAGTTCCTCCTCTTCACTCTGGTTTTTTTCTCTATTTCTGCCCATTCTCACGGGCCTGTTCACGTGTTTCCTGCTGTCTCTGAAAATGCATCTGTTTTTTTTGCTTCGATATGGTCTCCAGTACTACAATTCTCTAGTTCCCCTGCGCGGGATTTTTCAAATGAACTGTTTCAGACTGGTTTCCCTCTTGCAGGGCAGTCTTCAAACTATGGTTTTTTGTTTCAAATGCCACAGCACTCGACAATGATCAGGCTTCGGCCCGCTGTACTGTACTCCTTTTGTTAATAGAATTACTTTTACTTAGAAAAAAAAAACTTTCATACATGAGAAAATAGATACTGACAAATGGTACATCATGGCCTGATTAATTTCGCTCAGCAATTTCAAATGGTATAACATTTAGTCAACAGTAATCATCAATTTCTGCACACAGAGACTAATTTCTCTGGAAGCCTCATATTTCTTTGGCTTGTTATTCTTATAACTACATAGACATAATTAATAGAGAGATTGAGGACATAAAAAAATCTAGCGCTTAGTCTCCACTACTCAACATGTTTTGTGAGAAATAATACATAGATTGATTTCTCTGAGTGCCTTAGCATTCTTTGGCTCATTTTTTTAATCACAACAAGAATAAAAAATGCACTGAGGATTTGTTCTTAGTCCGATTATGCAATTTTTATAAGACAGATTATGCAATATTAATAATAAACATAAATTTATTGCAATTTAGGGAAAGCTCGTTCATGTTTTTTTCTTTATATTGGAAGGTTACTTGATTTTTGAAGTAATTTTTAGTAGATTATAGCATATATTGAGGAAATATTAGTTTGAAAAGAATCAGTTATTTCTCTTGAAACTTTAGGTATTAAAATTTCATGACACAGATATATCACACTCCAAAATCCAAAGAAAATGGAAGAGCGTTCAATTTTTTTAATCAAAATTTTATTGGTGAAGGGTTAATTTATTACGAGAACATCATTAATGAAGTGAAAAATTTTAAATGTAACGTTTGTTGACTAGAAAAATAATAACCAAAATGTCAAAAAAATTTGTGTGACGGGTAAAGAGAAATCCAAATTCCAACCCTGCCTGCCACTTGTTGGTGAGTGGAGGTTATTCACTTTTCATTTACAGCTTACCAGGTTACTCATGTTACCAATATTTTCACATGGCTCACTTTTAGGTGACTACTTATTGTACTTCTTCTTTATAAATAACAATTGGTATATAATTGTATATATTATTTGAAATCTATAACAAATCCAGGCAAAAATTACAACAAATAGAAAATTATGCAAAAAATTCACCAGGGCACTACGAATGTGTGGATACCCTATCATTTCTTAGATCCTCATAACTTACCAACACCTACTATATTGGTATACACATAATATGGCATTTACCTGAAGTATTTCATATGTATCTAGAAGTAAATAAGTTGTATGACAATTGTTATGGTAGATATAAGATGTGTATTATAGTTTATATTTCAATTTTTCTAGCATGCATGTGCGGTCCATATAGTGACTACAATTACCAATATATTTCAGTGAAGATGTGAAGATGATCTCTCATTAGGTCCTAATTACTTAAAGCATCATTAATTAGCTTTCCAAATGAATAAAATATGTTAACAAATTAGTAAAAACTAGGAAAACAAATCATGCTTTAAAAAAATATGGCACAATGAGTCACACTCTAAGATTTATTTGATTACTCATCAAGTGTTGCTACAACATATATATGATCACCATTACAATATAAATGGGACATGTGACCATCATTTTGGTTTCACCAATGACATTCCACATCATGAGCATTGTTTAGGGTTGATTGTGTTGATTTTTTTTAAACAAATCATTTATACATTTTATGGAAATTATAGACACAATTTATAATCACATTACAAGATCATGATGTATGGATATTCCTTATCATTTCTTAGATACTCAAAACTTACCATGGAAATTATAGACACAATTTATAATCACATTACAAGATCATGATGTATGGATATTCCTTATCATTTCTTAGATACTCAAAACTTACCAACACCTAATAGATTGATATACACATCATATAGAATTTACCCCTAGAATGCCACATGTATCCTAAAACAAATTAGTTTTATGGCAATTTTTATGGTGCATATATGATGTGTATTACAGTTTATCTTATAATTTTGTTGAAGTAGCATACAACAATTTACATAGTGATATGAGAACCACTCTCTAGAGTATACATCGATTTTGTACACATGGCTTTTCAGTTGATTTGTAAGATATATCATTGGTGATGCTCACATGATTATATAATGAACCATTAAGTTGAACTATGAAATTATTCCTCACAACACACACATATTGATGAATTAATAATTTTTCTCATATAATTTTTTTAATCTATTTTGAAAAAAAAATAAAAATGATATATAATTATTTCTAAGAAGAACAAGAGAGAGTTACTTACCATATCTTCGTAAAACATATAATAGTGATGTTTGGAGGCAGCCGTCTAGCGACGCTTTGGGGCATAGTGTCGCATTTGCGACACTTTTTCTAAGTGTCGGTATTGCGAGACTTTTCTCTAAATGCCGGTATAGCGACAGTTTCCCAAGATCAATGGCCCAAAGTGAACCCGATAACTTACCTTTTACCTTTTCGGTAAGCGTCGCTCTTCTGACGTTTTGAACGATTTCCATTTTCTTTGGTCTTGTGACGTCCGTCGATATTGCAACAGTTATAGAAACGTCGGAAGAGCGACAAAAAAATGTCGGAAGCATGACGTTCAAAATTTCGGACCACATTTCGTCGGAATTGCGACAGTTCTTCCTGGCGTCGAAGTTGTGATGCTTCTGGAAAGCGTCAGTCTTGTGACACTTTTGCAGTAGTGTCGCACTTTTACAATTGCGACACTTTTTCTAAGTGTCGGTATTGCGAGACTTTTCTCTAAATGTCGGTATAGCGACGGTTTCCGAAGATCAATGGCCCAAAGTGAACCCGATAACTTACCTTTTCCCCGCACCTTTCCTTTTCATCGTGGCTGTTCGCTCGTTGAATCCAGATCCGACGGCGCTAATACATTTCTGCGCTCATAAATTAATCGTTTGATGTTTTGGAAAAGCCGCGCAAAATGGGTGGTTTTTCCAAACCACCCGCTCTTACGTGTCACCACCACATTGTATCGCGTTCGAAAAGCTAGTTTCCGCTTACCACCATTTACCCTCGCGAATACCACTGGCGGTATTCCCTAAACCTCACCCGTTTAACACGAGTTTAATGTCATTTAAATATGGTTATACCATCGAAGGATAACAGTAAAATTATTATTTGCATTCAAATTTTCACCTTTTCGCTTTAAACCTGTAAAAACATTGCAGAACCGTTTTTCCTCAAAATCATGCCGTTTGAACCCTAAGAAACTTTGTAGAGCCATTTTCAACCTACCAGTACCATT